>CM039597.1:63203769-63451775 GCA_022457205.1 Saccharum spontaneum | reverse complement strand
TGTGTACCACAGTACTTAAGAAGTCTGACAGGTGCCATCGAAAAACCCGAATCATCCATATTTTTACAACTCACACAGGATCAATAAAGGAGTAACCAAAACATTACAGCATTTGTTAGTGAGGGAGGAGAACCTATTTGAGAGGTGCTGCAGTTTCGGCCCGAATGCCCAGCCGCCTGGGGTGCGAGCCGCCGCCTTGGAGCCGGGCCACCACCTGAGGTGCGCATCGCTGCCATGGAGCCGGGCTACCGTTGTATTGGGATGCACTGCTGCCTGGGGTGCGCGTCGTGGCCTTGGGCCCATGCCACTGCTTGGGTCCGGGGAATGGGGCAGGCCGCCGCTCGGGTGCGTGTCGGAGTGGTGTGTGGCCGCTCTGATCCGCGCCGAGTTAGAGGGGCACTAGTGGAAGGCGCGCGCCCCTGCGCGCGAGTGGAAAGAATTGTAGTTTGCTTTATGGTGTAACAACAGCATATACATCGGCATGGTAATGTAGCAGATAAGAGCTGTAAATGTGGCAACCGTCAGAGTTTTGACAGGATATAGCATAACGAAGCAACCATAGTTATACATACAGAATATTACATCTAATTTAGAGTCTGGGCCACCTGGCATGATTAACACGTAGGTTCGACATATAGGTCGTAACAATAGTTGACACTGCTACGTTATGTACAACAGATGGCGTAGCGATCGCCAGCAGGGCTGCAAGAGGGACAAGATCTAGGCATACACAAAAGCAGTACAGAGCTAACCAAGATTAGTAGCAAGTGGACTGTGAGCTCTGCCAGACTACGTATCTAAGAGCATCAGAGAGCACTGAGCAGCTATAGAACATGTGACTACAGCATGATATCCATGTAAACACGTAGTCATATAGTATATAGATAATTTACAAAAGGTCTGATGATATATAGGGACAATGCAACCAGGCTGTGGTCTGTGCTGGAAGGCGGTCCAGAAAGCTTGTCCCTGATGCAAAAGATGGTATGGGGTTGTCCGGCTGTGTTTGATACGAAACAGATCCGAAATAAGTAATCTGGCAGATCACTATGGATCTCATTTCTGTTGTGTGTATCCATGAACAGTAGAATTCTGCTGAGGTTTTTAAAAATGTAAGTAAAGCGTAGTGGGGAGAACCTGTAATGCTTGTTTAGGCTCCTCTGGGAGTCTTCTTTGCGGTAGCGTGGGCAGAGGCAGCAGTCTTAGAAGCACCAGGTGTGTCACTGCATTAGGCAGAGGAGATTATTGGACTGAAGGACATCGACTATATCAATTTGCATGATACATCTATGTTAGTGATTATACAGTTTTGCAGCTGAGCCTGAGGAGGTGGCAATTCTATGGTTCTTGGCATTTTTTTTTGGTGTGGTCGTCGCCATTTTTTCCAACGCTCCTGTCGTCCTGTATGATAGAATAGGTGTGGAGATTTGAGGCATATGCAACATAGACCTAAAATGAGGTGGCCTGTGAGCTACATAGCAGTTAGTTGATGTTGATACACCGCTCATGGCATATTCAACTTGGCGGGGGCAATGAGCACGGACCTGATTTTCAAGTGCAGTGTCCCCATATAAACGCTTCCAAACCTTGTCATGAGCTAAAGCCGAGTGTTCATGTGCTGGAGCCGACCTGTGCAAACAAGGAGAAAAGGGAAAGAAGAAAGGGGAAAAGGAAAGGGAAACAAAAATTTAGGAACTTTGAGGGAGGAATAAATGTAAATTATATATAATGTTTTTTCCAAAAATGCTTTTGGTCAATTGTCAAAGGCTATGTTGATGTAGTATGGGGTGTCAGTAACATGGAGGTAAATTTCTAAATCTGAATAGGAGGAAAGGAAGGAGGTGGGGGAAGGGGGGAAATAAGGAAGATGGATATTGTAAAGATTCATATGGATCTTACATGGCTGGTGTCTGTCTCAGAGGTGTTTCCTGAATGCAAAATCCTGGTGGAGGTGAACAATTAAAGCTAGATATAAGCAAGTGTTAGTCCGCAGCTAATCTATGTGCAATACTAAATTTTAGATGTAGCTGCAAGTATAGAACTCTGAATAGCAGGAGCAAATATGGGATGGAGAAGATGCGACAATGTGGGCACTCTGTAAGTCTAGCACTTCATGGTCGTCATGAGCTGTGTCCTGTGGGGGTGATGACTGCGAAGGTGCCTGTAATTTGTAGTTACATGATTTATAACAACTGCGGCATAGTTCCTTGCATAGAGTTAATGGCTAGAGGTAACTGTGATCTGAGTCATGACAATAGTAAAGAGGATACCAATTTGCTACTGCAATATGAGTATGTTTGCTAGAAGAAGCAGCAGGAAGAGGCTGTGCTTGTATCTGCATGTTGAGCGCAAACTATTTTTCAATACATTCGTGCCATATGTATTTGTAAGGATTTAATGGCCCAAAAATGGTTGTAAAATGAGGATATAAAATAAAAGAGGACATGCATATTACTTACTGGAACGTCATTGTGTTTGTCAGCAGTAGAGGCAGCCTCGCTCTGTGGGTCCTTCCTTGTTGGCCGCGGTGGTGTTTGGTGAGGCAGAACAGCTGTTCGCACAGGTTGTTGCTGGTCAGGTTTGAAGACAAAAGAATCAATGAAAACTATATGGAGTAACAGCCATAAACTGAACAGGAATTACCTGCGAAGAAAACAACCTATATCCTGAGTAGCAATCCATTTTGTGAGCTAAAGTATGTAATTCCTACAAATTACATTTGCCAGGTGCAAAGGAGCAACTACAAATTTGCAATGAATTCAGTAAAGTACAGGAGCTAAATATATACATATTCCTGTTAGATTATGTATATTTTTTTGGGTTGTGGACTATGATCCATATCTTTGTATAGTGATAGAACTAATATATGAAATCTAGAGATATTTTGCCAATGATATAATGTTGTTGTCTCTATATACGAACCTAATTTAACAATCTAATCTACATCACATGGGATTGACCATGTAAAATCGTATGTGCCATACCTCTTGTTTGACCCTTATCAACGCAGAGGACGAAGCAATTTGAACGTAGATCAGAATTAGGTTTCAGAAGAGGCCTTAAAAAAGGAGAAGCAAAAAAGAACATGTACTTTCTCTTTGATGAGGACTAAACTGGGATGACAAACAATTAAGCCTGCTGCATACATCATGATTAACAATGCCGGTCTATTTAGCTTAATTGAGGAACAGGAGCGAAAGTCAATTGGGAGCTATCTTAAACTTAGGCTAGGCAATATCACAAACATTCAATGTGGTAGAGTATAAGCCAAATGAAGGCAAATATCATCATCGATCAATAGTTCCAGCCCAAACAAAAGCTGAGATGAAGATAGGAAGGGAAAAAAGCAAGCAAATAGACTAAGTGACCAAAGAAAAAGGGGGGGGTGGCGCGGGTGCACGGCATCATAAATTCATAATACCTTACTGCAAGAAAAGTGGAAGGCCATGTATTGTTTTGATAGACTGTCCAGGCAGCTCCTTGCTGGTAGCCTTCCACAACAATGTAAGAATCAGAGATAGAGTAGACAATGAGTCACTAACGTAAGCTAATCAGGAGAAAAGAAGATAGAAATCATTAGTTAGTTTCACGTTAGTGGCTCATTAGTTGATCTGGAGGGAAAAAAACTGTAAAGATAGACAACAATGAGTAAGCAAAAGCGTTCTGGCGCAGCTTCAGGCTGAGCTTCCAGGTTTGGTACCTGGTCAGCGTGGGGGAGTTGATCATGTCTTTTTCGCTGAGTTGCTGATCCAGCTGTCCTTGGCAGCGTCAACGGCGTTGATTGGTTAGCATGAAACAATCTTAGAAACAAGGTTCAGATTTATAGGGGAATAAACAAGGCAATAATGTGCGTAGAAGAAAAGCAAAATCATAATCACCAGGCAAATCCACCACAACTGCACGTTCACCAGGTAACAAATCTAAAGACATAAATCAAACACAACTGCATTGTTCAGCAGGTAACAAATCTAAAGAAATAAATGTAGGTAAACACTAAAGTTCAAGGGCTGATTGCTTACCATGAAACATTCAGAAAACAAGGTGCAAATTTATAGGGGAATAAACAAGGCAATGAACTGCACAAAAAATATCTCATAAACACTGGAAATCTACTACAACTGAACGCGTACCAGGCTACAAATCAGAAGAAATAAATCTTTGACTCTAGCAAACTAAACACTAAAGTTCAAGCACAAATAGGGAAGGAGAAGCAGCCATAGTCATCCGTACCTAGTGGAGAGAGGGGAGGACAAGGGATGACCCTGCGCCACCGCTACGGCCGCGGAACCCAGCTGCCCAGCCACGAGGACGCGGTGGTGGCCTTCCTCGTCCGTGTCAGCTGCGCCGAGGCCGGCGCCGCCGACGCTGGCCTTGCGGCGGGGCCCAGCCGATCCTGGACGGTCGGTGACGCGGAGGGCGAAACCCTAGGTCGGCGACGCTGCTGCTGCGGCTGCCTGCCGTCTCGGTCGAGGCGCCGCTCCGGGGGAGGTCGCGCCTGAGCGTCGTGCCGCCGATGCTGCCCACGCCGGTGGCCATCCAGTGCGCCGCCTCGTCGGAAGCCGACCGCACTCGGGCATGGCCGGTGCGCCGCAACGTCGTGAGAAAGGGAGAGGGAGAGGGAAAGGAAGGGGAGGGTGGGGCGGGCCAGCGCGTCGTGAGAGAGGGAGAGGGAGAGGGAAAGGAAGGGGAGGGTGGTGCTGGCCAGCGCGGCGCAGCGGTCGGAGCTGGCGGCGAGAGGCTTCTGGACTTCTGGTTGGAGACGGAGATATTTTGTTGGGCACCGAAGGCTGAGACATGGGCACTACAGTAACCCACCGGTGGAGTCAACCAGAGACGGTAGATGAAGATCAGACGGTGCAAATCTTTTTTACTAACGTGGATGGCCTGGGATTGCGGCGACTGGTTCATCTTTGTAGGTGTAGAATGTCGCTGCTGCTAAGAGAGGCAACGAGGACCGGAAGAGAGGGCGTTACTACGTGAGGTTGAGGGTGGTGCCAGGGTTTGGGCGTGGTGCATTTATGTGTCCGTGTGCACAACCAGCGTGCCTTTGGGCTGGCTGAAAAAGCCAGCACAGCCCCACGTTGGCTACACAATTAGAGTCCAATGCCTCGTTGAAATTAAATTTTCTGTGGTAGAAAAACCAATAGAAAAATATGTTTACTCTGTCGATTTTGCCATTTTTTCTATTGGTTCTTGGGACCCAGTAGAAAAAATATATTTTTTCTATCGGTTCAAGGCAAACCGTCAAGAACTTTTTAGTCCCTGTGCTGGACTGGGGTGCCAGTATACCCGCGAATAGCTGTCCTTTGCTGATTTTCTTGTAAATCTTGCCACTTTTTACCACGAAAAGTATTGGTTATTCGCAGCATTCTTTTGGTCCAACTGCGATCCGAGCGTTCTAGCTTCCGGTGATGTGCGATAGATCTTTACGTCAATAGTAGTGTTCTCTGGTTAATTCATAGGACGAAGGTTAACCGGTTCAAAGTTCAAATTTGCAGAACATGACATCATCGAAATGCAGCAGAGAACACACACATTTTTTTCGCGACCGCGACTTCACACGTATTTCATTAAGAAGAAGAGCAGGAAGAGCGGCTTACACAAAGCAGCTACGGAAGAACCCATAATCCCGGTTACACAACCACAGAGGGGGTGGTTCGGAACCTAGACGACAACAGAACACAACAGAAAGAGAGGTGTTAGGAAGGGACCCTCCACCACACACCTAGCACCTAACTGACTATACCTGCAAGGTAAAAATACATCAACGCAAGGGTGCCAGCACGAGAGATGAAGACGCGGTGGCAAAGCATCCAACAAGAAGCGACAAGGCTACGGCAGCCAAGTATCCGCCCAAGCAGCACGGCGGCAAAGCATCGGCCGGATAGAATGCGACAAAGAATCCTTAAAAGGGGGAGCCATCACACCCTCAGCCATGAGGGAGGGGGCGCCCGAAGCGACATGACGACAAAGCATCCGCCCAAATAGCAACGACGGCAAAGCATCCGTCAAAGAACAATCAACGACAGCAACATCAAGCATGCTAGACAGATCCTTGCGAAGATGAGCTTGAAGCGCACATGCAAGCACAACACAGGAAGGAGCAACTCCGGCGAGAGCAATGGGGGATCAGGTGGAGTGCATCAACGAAGCCTTCAAGAAGAGAATGACATCTGCGGATGCCAACTTCGTTGGGAGAAGCACCCAAGAGGGACTTTCGTCCCCAAGCTTGGCCCAACTGCCTCAATAGCGAACAGAACACTGATGATGCCTCCAAGAAGGTGATGACGCTGGTGCGCCACTGTTGTCGGCGCAAGGCAAGAAGCCTGGCAGGGTTTTCACCGCAAGACACTTCACCGGCCTAGACAACAGCTGGCTGCATGCACCGATCACGAAGCCCAGCCGTCACCCCCACGCGCCACCCACGCGCACCACGAAGCTTAGGGGGAGCCATGATGCAGCAAGGGGAGGACACCGCCACCAGCTGCGATGGGTTAGATCTAGAACTTGGGAGGGCGGATCTGGCCCCATTGGCCAGCTACACACCGGAGGTAGCAAGGGGGCGCTCGGAAGCTCCCACGCGTGCCCCCGCAAGCACGGTGGTTGCCGGACCTGGAGGAGCCGCACCGAAAGGGAAGGCCGCCACCAGCCGCGGGTGGCCAGATCCAAACCCAGGGAGGGCAGATCTGGCTCCGCCGGCCGCCGGAGGTAGCAGGGGGCGCCCGGAGTTGCCCATGTGCACCCCCGCACGCACGATGGCCGCCAGACCGAGAGGAGCTGCCCCGAAGAGGAGGGAGGCCGCCAACCACCGTGTGAGGCCAGATCCGTGACCGGGGGAGGCATATCCGCCTTGCTATGGCCGGCCAGCTCGCCGGAGTGGTGTGGAGCGAGGAGGGGTGGTGGAGGAATGGGGGAGGGAGGAAGGGGCTGCGACGTGCGGTGGCAGCGGCTGGAGAGGGGCAGGAGCGGGGCGCTGGGGCGGCGCCAGCGAGTGCCCCTGCCCCGAGACGCCCATTGGGGGGCCCTCGGGGGAGGGGAGCGGTCCGTTCTCACTCGAGTGCTGTACCCATGCTGACACATCAGCAGGGCAAGATGATCATCAGAAATTCTGGAGTATCAAATTACACCTGTGCGAGAACTCGAACATTTCATATATATATATATATATATATATATATATATATATATATATATATATATATATATATATATAGGAGACGACAAGTGCCTAATAAGGTTATTAGTTTATTATACAGCACTGGTAGGTTTCAACGTCGATTGCATATATGCACAGCACGTACAGAAACATGCATGATCATGCGGCAGCGCGGCCCATCTTCCCGTCCTCCACGGCCGCAGCGTACTCAGCACCCTGAGGAAGTCAAGCCGTCATCCTAGGACAGCCTGTCCAAGCCGACGATGCTTAGTTCCGCCGTTATCCACGTCGGTGACGTAGCAGAAGGCGCCGAAGAACATGACGAGGAAGCCCGACGCCGCCAACTGCTGCACCGAGACCAATGTGCCCCCGGGGCCCAGCTGGGGGACGTAGCGGACGCCGGGTAGCCGGAAGTTCTTGTCACGGGCCTCGACGGTGCCACGCGCCGGCTACCGACAGGACCGTCCCGTCGCTCCGGTGGAAAGCGGCGCAGTCGCTGGTGGCTCCCTGGTCCCATGATGCGGAATATTTTCATACCGAAGCGTATTTAGAAATACACATGTTAATACTATTTTCTACCAATCAAGTTAAATTAAGACTTCTTGACTCCTTAAAACATGAGTTTTTACACCCGTTTACGTAACGCCTAATTAATTACGACTAAGCGCTTTTATTATCAGGGTCTCCAAGCCGCTGCCTCGGGTCAGTCTCTAGAAAATCGCCACCACTGCCCTTCTCCTAGGGCCTCGTTGTTGCCACACCTTCGAGCCCCTATCCTTCTTCCTCTCCGGTGTGTCCGCAGGAGGTAAGAAGGGAAGGGGACCCATCTCTTTTCTACATTTATTAGTTCCAGTTTGTTTAGGGTTCAATATGAATAAATTTCCGGCAAAATCAGATGATTTCTGATCGAGATCATGTTTCCCGTGATGACTTCAATGATCGTCACGACGAGATCGACGTTGCAGAGGCGGCCAATTTATGGCCTTTACCTGCAAGGGGAGGGGTGCTTCTGGGAGACCCCTGCGAGGACAACGACTCCGAGTCACCGATTTCATTGTCGATGGTTGCGGAGAGGATTTTAAGGTCTGAAGGTGGTGAATGTGCAGCCTATGTTGTACCTAACGATACAATTGAAGATATTCTTTCAACGATTTAGATACGTTTTAGACTGGTTTCGAAGCACTGGATCTTGCGGCATATCCCATGTTTTGGGGTTGGTGGTTGGATTCGGCATAAGGACTGCACTTTCACTCCGGCAATCGAGAGATGCCATTGGGGGAGAAGAAGATGGAAGAATCTAGATAGAATATCATGTATTTTTTATTTCAGATTCTTTGATGTGTAATTTGGAGATATACTATGCCAATATTTAATATAAGTCCCCTTCCCTTCGCAAAAGAAATAACAAAACCTGAGTTTTTTTTATTTACAGAGGGAGTAGGAACGATATGGCTGGCTAACAGCGCCAGATTGTGGGGCAGGATAATAGTGCGTGCATGGGCCCTCGCTTTGTCGTTGTTCCTGCTTTGTGGGCTGGAAGAGGGATGATATAGATGGGCGGTAAGGAAGTTAGCCCGTGCTACTCCAAAGAAAGGTGGGCCCTTGCTAAAAAAAACAAGGTGGGCCCGGTGCACCGCTTGAGTGACCAATCGTGAGTCCTGCCGATACCATTCTTGTCTTGTACGTACGAGAGAAGAGAACTGCCATCTGCCAAGACGGCGGTTGTATAGCTGTAGTTTTGGAAGGGCGCGAGGCAACCAAAGACAGTGAGGGGTATTCCCGTCAACGCGTCTCCCGGCCCTGCTGCTCCTCTCGCTCCCTGCCTCGGAGTCTCCTACGCCGGCCGTGTTCTGCCAAATCGCAAATCGAGCCGCGCGCGCGTGCCGCCATCGAGTTCCCTCTCCCGGTTTGCAGAATTCACCGCTGGCTACACGCTGTCATTGCCAACAACAGCGACATCCTCTTGTCAGTCCTCGTCGGAGGCCTCCGACGAAATATTCGACCCCGAACCTGCCGCTGCCTGATGCTCCTCCGGCCGGCAGTCACCTGACAGTACCGCTGGCCGTTGACGACGGACCGCCGCCTCGGTTCTCCTCCGGTGGGGGCAAGTCTACTCCCACGGTACCCAGCCGTGAGGCCCGGGTCATGGTTCAGTACGCAATTAATACATGCTTCCTCATCACCTCTTCTTACTGTACTAGATCCATGTGCATCCATGCATATCAGCATATAGCCATATACAGCTCCGATCCGGTAGGGACCAGAAGATCCGGCTATATCGTCAGTGTATTGTATGCGTGTGTTAGACGAAGCGTATACTAGTGGTAGAAAAAAGAATCTTAGTACAGTAAGATTAGACCATATGCTCATCAGTCCGATCCCTTTCGTCAGTGTACATGCTGGGATCATAGGCAATATCCTCAGTCCTCACCTCTCCTCGCTGATGTAGAAGGCATGGAACCGGCGATACTTTTTGTAATTGGTCTGTCTAATATTTGAAAGTTTCAGACAGTGAGTGAGCTAGAAGTCTGAAGCTGAGCTTAAAAGCTTTCCTTCCTTTTCTGTATTGCTGCACTTTGTAAACAGTATTTGTAATCTCGGCTATATAAATTCAATTCATGACTCCATATGTATTCTATCAGAAACAAAAGTAAGTAATGCTAACATATATTATAGAAACAACAGATGGTTGCGTGCAAACCTCTTGCAGAGACCGAAATAAAAAAAAATCACTTTTCTAGAAAAAAAAAATAGCCATTCTGGCCTTCTGGCAGTATACTGCTACCTGTACGCCAAATGTGCCCCCGTCCCCTGAGCACCTGTAGAAATGCACAATGCCAAATACTTAAACAAGCTATATATGCATAGAGAGTAGCATGTCACCCATTTGTACTGAGATATGCAGTACAATTTTAGCAAAGAGCATGTGTGCATCATTCTTCTTCCAGGATATTTTTGAATACTCTTAGCATGTGAAAGGAAAAACAAACAAACAACTGAGCACCACATGGAAACTGTAAGACGAATAGAATATGCAATTACTTTATATAGGAGTAGCTATTAAAGCTATACTGAACATCAACTACATTGTGATCATTTATCTGAACATTTGGTTGAGTATAAGTGATTACAAATGAATGATCATGAGAGCCGAGTACCATAACAAACTCTTCAAGGTATATAGCTAGCCTAAGCCAGTCACTTAAAAACTTATAAGTAATGAAACCAAATAAAATAGCACTTGTACTTTCGAGTGTAGTTTATTTCAACTACCCATTAGAGCTGCTTAGACTTTTTTTTAATAAAAACAACAATCTCTGCTTATATCGATAGCATGTAAAAGTTTTACACAAACATAACTGGAGAGACCAGCTTCTCAAAAAAAAAAAAACAACAACAACAACAAAAGCTAACTATCCTATTACATCAAGAATCATATTTTTTTCATTATACTATGCATTGCCTCCGGGGGATGAATTTATTCGGCCACTTGCCCCAACTTCTCCAACATCTGGTCCAGCTGTCTTTAGTTTTTTACTTCGAGAGGATGATACTTATCGAGCTTGCCTAGAATCTTCTGTTCCTGCAATATTTAACTGATGTTCTTTTACATTTGGGGTTTTTGTTCTTTAATTTCAGACATCATCTGGGTATATGTTTTTCGTATGACATCTTTAGTGGATCAATGAACTAGTCCATGTATATCTTACTTGTACAAAATGTATGTGTTCATAATGAAAAGTTTGACACAACAGCGTAGCTCTTTTTAGTATAGTGGCATACAACTACACCTCACACTTATATGAATGATACCATAAGCTTTATGATTAAGGTAAGGGTTTGTTTCACTATACCTCTCATTTAGGAAATTCACACAATAATGGTGGGTGCCCACAAATCATTAGCAGTATACCTCATCAATTGATTGAAAATGTTTAACAAAATATGACACCAATGAATATTTTCATTTGGTTGAGTATTTTCATTTGGTTGACTATTTGTGTATGACACCAATGTGCAGCCCCTATTTTATTTAGTTAATCTTTTGTGCATTGTCTTTGTACACAAATTGATCTAGTGTAATTGTTCCAACTTGCAAGTCATGTCTTCTTCAAATCGGATGAGAAAATATGAATCCAGACATCAAAAGTGTCAGAAAAAGCAAAGAATTGAGGAATTAACTCAATCTCAGAAAGGAGCTATGGATAGGTTTATTATTAGAGAACCACAAGTTTCTTCTCTCAATAATGATACAGTTGGGTAGGGCACTGCACAAGATACAGAAAATGCCGATGATCCTAATCCTAATGATGATCAGCCAGAGATAGAAAATATTGTTGAGCAAGTTCCTGACAACATTGATGGCACTAACATTGATGTCAACTTGGATAGTTCTCATACTACAAATGTTGATGATGTTTCTTTTCAGCCAGATATTTTTGATCCAAGGTATTGGGATTCCCTAGATCCTAAACAAATTGATATCTTAGCAGAAAAGGGTCCTAAAAGAGATTTATCAATTCAGAAAGGTCCTAAGGATAAATTTTCTAGAAGGTTTTCTGCATTATTCTACACTAGAATTCTACCAAATGGAGACGAGTGTGATAGAAATTGTCTTGTGTATTCCAAAGAACTTGACAAAGTATTTTGTTTTAGTTGTAAAATATTGACTAAAGGACATCGAAAAGGTAATTTGGCCAGTTGTGGATTTAATGATTGGGCACATCTTAGTGAAAGACTCAGATAGCATGAGACAAGTGCAGATCATGTTTTGGATATGACAGCTTGGTATGATTTGCATAATAGATTGCAAAAGGACCAAACTATTGATAAAGTTGCTCAGCGACAACTTGAGAAAGAAAAGGAGCATTGGAGAAAAGTTCTATTCAGAATAGTGGCCATTGTAAAATTCCTTGGCAAACATAATTTGGCATTTCGTGGTCATAATAGCAAACTATATGAAGACAGCAACGGGAATTTCTTGGGCTTGGTAGAAATATTGGCTGAATTTGATTCAGTTATTCAGGAGCATGTCCGTCGGATTACTAATGATGAAACTCAGGTTCATTATCTTGGCCCTAGAGTTCAAAATGAGTTGATACAATTGCTTGGTTCTGCTATTAAATATGAAATTATTAAGAAAATTAAGGAAGCAAAATATTTCTCTGTCATACTAGATTGTACTCCTGATGCTGGCCACCAAGAACAAATGTCTTTAATTATAAGGTATGTGGATTCATCTTCATGTCCTGTTCTCGTTGAAGAAGCATTTATGGGATTCTTGGAGGTAAATGATACAACTGGTCAAGGAATTTTTAATGTGCTAGAGGAAGAACTAAAGAATCTTAGACTTGATATAGATAATATCAGAGGACAAGGCTATGATAATGGGTTAAATATGAAAGGAAAACATCAAGGTGTACAGAAGAAACTTCTGGATATAAATCCTAGAGCTTTCTATTCTGCTTGTGGCTGCCATAGTCTTAATTTAACACTTTGTGATATGGCCAAGACTTGTGGTAAAGCTAAAGATTTTTTTTGGAATCATCCAACGTATCTACACAACATTTGCTAAATCTACTAAGAAATGACAGATTTTGAAAGATAACATAACTGGATTGACTCTAAAGTCAGTGTCATCTACTCGTTGGGAGAGTCGTGTTGATAGTGTTAAAGCTATTAGGTTTTAATGTGCAAATATTCGAGAGGCTCTACTTCAAGCATCTGAGAGTGATAATGATCCTTTGACAAGTAGTGAGGCTAAGGGTTTAGCAAATAATGAACTTCGTGAGTATAAATTTTTAGTGTCAATAATCATTTGGTATGACATATTATATGCTGTTAACCTAGTAAGCAAAGAATTGCAATCGAAGGATATGCTAATTGATGTTGCTATTGAGAAAGTGCAGGGGTTGATATCTTTCTTCAATCAGTACAGAGAAACTAGTTTCTCAAATGCACTAGAGGCAGCTAAAGAAATTGCACTCGACATGAATATTGGTACAACATTTCGTAAAAAAGGCAAATTAAAAGAAAGAGGCATTTTGATGAAAATCCGGATGACTCAAATGCTGCCACAGAATCTCTAGAGGAATTATTTAGACGCCACTATTTTATAGAAATTGTTGATCAAGCTATTTCCTCTCTTACTACAAGATTTAAATAGTATCAAGGTTACAGGAAAACATTTGGTTTCTTATTTACTTTTGATGCATTGCGTTCTCTGGATATTAAGAGCTTGAAATCTTGTTATGATCATCTTGGGGCTGCACTTAAACGAGATGGATGATCTGATATTGATGTTGATGACCTTTACGGGGAGTTGATTTTTCTTCAAGATTTTATTCCACAAGAAAATAAAGGCCCGGTCGAAATTCTAAATTTTTTAAAGCGATATGAGTGTTTTCCCAATGCAACCATTGCATACAGAATTCTATTGACCATTCCAGTAACTGTTGCATCAACAGAGCGGAGCTTTTCTAAATTGAAGCTATTGAAGACCTACTTGAGAACTACAATGACCCAAGAAAGACTTAATACACTGGCGTCAATAGCACTTGAGAGTGGCGTGCTGGACAAAATTGATTATGAATATATCATTGAAGATTTCATTTCAAAGAATGCTAAGAGAATATCACTTTTCAAGTGATGGTTATATAACAGGTATAATTCTTGGTCTATGCTGCAATACTTTATAATATAAGTAATACATTGATATTTGTCATTATTTTCTTGTTTTGACACTAGAAATTAGGGCCTCCACTTAGTGTTTTGAACTAGGCCTCATATTTCCCCGGGACGCACCTGTCGTGGCTGACGAAACACACGTATTTCACCCCTTAATATCTATATACGTACCTTGTGATGATATTGATATCAGTCTTCCATCACGCTCCAAAGCCTCCAACGTCTTACACACTTGTGTACATAGCTAGCAGAGTCTCCTATCCTCACCCACGCGTTAAACTAAAATCAGGGGAGCGAGGCAGTGTCTCCTAGGCACTGGCGGAGCCTAGTGGGGGCCATACTGGCAGTGTCGGAGCTCGCCCTCAAATATAGGGGGGCCAATTACGCAGCTAACGAAGTAGTACAGGCTAACTGAGCAGTGGGAGCACTATCACGTTATTGTTGTGTGCCTCCGTGTGGAGGGTGATTCTGAAGAGGCCACTGCATGCCTGATGCCCCTGCGTTCTTCCGCGACTACTAGCAATGATCAGCTGGGGCACAGACCGGCCACACCCACCACACGAGGCACACAGCAATAAGGTAATTGTGCTCCCACTGCTCAGTTAGCCTGTACTACTTCGTTAGCTGCGTAATTGCCCCCCCCCTATATTTTAGGGTGGGCTCCGCCACTGCTCCTAGGAATGGCTGGATACAAAAGTGGGTGGCCAATGTAGGATTAGTCAGTAAACCCATGAATTCTTGATAATGACAACTAAACGAATCTTCATTAGGCCATGATGATTCATAGTATATGGTTGAGTCAAAAGTACTACCAGCGGGCACAAGCAATCGTAACCTTTAGTAATCTACTCCCTCCATTCAAAGTTATAAGACGTTTTAGCTTTTTTTTCCCCTAAAGACATTGCTTTACAAAAGCTATGCATTTAGAAAAAAAACAAAACATCTTATAGTTTGAAATGGAGGGAGTAGTAAAAGTGATGAGTCATGAGCTCGTAGCATTCAACCATGCATTATACTTTCAGATGGATTGCGCACAGTCTGAATCGACATATGCATAGGTAGAAGCCTTCATCAATTGGTTAATCCAGTGGAAGTATCCTACATACTGCAGCAACTATTGACTGACTTGGAAGCCAACTTGAATTAACCCTGTGCGTGGAATTCAAGTATGTGGGAGATCGAAAAGGATACAAGTAGTTTTTTTAATTAAGGAATAAAAGCATCCCGGACTGCATGGATACAAGTAGAGATGCAGGCAGAAATTTATGTACAGGTTCGGCCCTTGAGGTGGAGTAATACTGTATGTCCAGTATGGGTTACAATGGGGTACTCTAGGGCAGGTGACATATTACAAACGGATTGTACGTAAAACCTAATCCCAAAACTACAGAAATCTATGTATAAAACTCGCCAAGGTTAGGGTAGTTGCTGTTTAAACTAGTAATTTCTCTTTATATAGATAATGATGTTGCAGTGGTTATGGGTTACAGGTGACCTGAAGAGGAAACGGACGGTAAATCATCTATCCATTGGTCCATATATAATGTACGTCAACGCCCAGCCTGGACGACGCAGAACCGCCGCCGTCGCCGTGGAAGCAGGAGTCTCACCTCCTCCGTCTATCCACGACCGGATCGTTACCCATCGTTTCTTCTGGTAGTTGGTGCCAGCGGCAGAAAGAAGACACAGTCGTGTGGAGGCATCGAAGCTCCACAAGCAAGCAAGCAAAGGTCATGGCTCCATTGATGATGGCCTTTCGTTCTCTTGTCAGCAAGCTCTTGCAGAATTCTCGCATGTTTGTGAGGTTATGATATCATCGCCGCACTGTTAATATAATATACTTACTTTTGACCTCAAAGATACTTATATATTACTAGTGTCTCAGTCTAAGACTATTGTGTTTCAGGATAAACAAATGAGGGAGCAGATTAAATTTCGTTGACGATCGGTGCCATGAAACCTTGATTTGACCAGTCTAGATTAGATTAGTTTCAACTACACGATGATATATGTGTGCCTCCAGTGCGCTGCTGATGTCGCAGCATTGTTAGCTGTATAGTACAATACATGTAACTGTGTTTTGCGCCCGTAGTAACTATTTTTGCCCGTGTTGCTTCTCGCAATCAATGACTGGCTCAGTTCACTAACAGACATGTATCACAAATTCTCGTAATGAAATACGGGTACGAACCGGATCGCGAACAAAAAAATGTTCTTAGGTTTACGTGCCATTATCTTACCAGAACATTCATTTTCTTGTTTGTTTGTGTGGTGGAGGCATCATCTGCAGCGTTATGTAATTGGTGCATTTAGAGTTTCGAATGAATCACTCAAACTGAGATGGTCATCTCAGGCTGCAATTTCCATGCCATGTTGTGTCCTGTTGGACCTGATGCGCTGCACGTGATTTGGGCGCCCCAAACATTCTGCCAACAATGGTTTCCTTGATTTCTTCTATTGCGCATGCATGAATGTATCATTTCATTTTATATGAGTACAGAATGCCCACTTGGCAGCTGCCCCCAACCTACTCCCAACTCATCACTGACAATTGGGCCCTGTAATAAATAAATACAGTACGCTTAAGAAAAATCTCCAGGCGATCATGTTTGTACGTTCAAACATGCAAGAATCACTGCTACAGCCGGCCTTTTTAGGGGCGGCTTATAAGCATTTATAGAGCCAGTTTGGCCCGTGGCTAGAAATGCCCCAGCGGCCTCTACAAATGGGATTTGTAGGGGCGGCTCCGCTCCTACAAATAATTTCCCTGAAATGATGAAACTGGATCAAAAAAAAATAGCAAAAAAAGAAAGAAAAAAATTTTAATCCCCAGCCCCCACCGGTCAGCCACACACCCACCCTGTAATTGTAGCATTTTTTCATAATTTTTGCACACTTTGCGTCGGCCGGGATTCGAACCCGCGACCTCTCACTCGCGTGTACTCTCCTCTACCGTTACATCTCACAACTACTAGTGTCTATAATCTATTTTGGTTCCCCACATATTATACTAAACCAGCATAAATTGATTGTTTGAGGCCCTAAACGATTTCAAATGAAAAAAGTTGTCAACTACAAAGTTTAATAACTTTTCGAGATCTACAACTTTCATGTTGGTAGTTTCTCCATCCGAGGTCGTTTATAAAATTTGAACTTCAAATTTAGGAAATTCAAATGTAGTTTTCTATGACAAGATGATTTCAAATGAAAAAGCTGTAAACAACAAAATTTCATAACTTTTTGAGATTTACAACTTTCATTTTTGCTATTTCTCCATCCGAGGTCGTTTAAAAAATTCAAATTTAAATTTTTTTGAAATTCAAACGTACTTTTCCTTGACAAGATGATTTCAAATGAAAAAGTTATCAACTACAAAGTTTCATAACTTTTTTGAGATCTACAACTTTTATTTTGGTAGTTTCTCCATGCGAGGTCATTTACAAAATTTGAATTTCAAATTTGAGAAATTCAAATGTAGTTAACGTTTACAAGATGATTTCAAATGAAAAAGTTGTCAACTACAAAGTTCTTTAATTTATCGAGATCTACAACTTTTATTTTGGTCATTTGCTCATCCGAGATTATGGTAGTAACATTGTTCACAAATTTTACATCTCTCTTATAGTTTATGTAAACTACAAGAGCGATATGTAAATTTTGTGAACAATGTTACTACCACAATCTCGGATGAACAAATGACCAAAATAAAAGTTGTAGATCTTGATGAGTTCTACAACTTTTATGTTCATGACTTTTTTAGCTGAAGTCATTTAATATTTCAAAATCACGATTGAAGTTGTCATTTTTTGAAATTCAAAATTTAATTTTTAGTGCTTAATTTTAAATATTCGGCAAATCCGATTTATAGGAGCGGCTAGATATTGAGCTGCCCCCATAAATCGTCCTATTTGTAGGGATGACTGATAACACCAGCTGCCCCTACAAATGTATTTGTAGGGGCGGCTCATTTGGTCACTATTTGTAGAGGCGGCTTAATATAGAGTCACCCCTAAAAAAAAAAGAGAGCATTGCTGCAAATCGTTTTTGTAGTAGCGAGTGACAGGAGAAGAAGCTTGTAACTAATTCACATCTACCTATAACATCTGGGTCTTAAATTACTTTAACAAAAACCAGCTAAATGCACAGTTGATTAAGCCATCAAATTTTGGCGCATTGATTCAAGCGATAGCTAAAATTATTACTATATATGCTGTACAGGATAGTTTTTATTACAGTAAGCATAGTTGCCCTAGATTGCACACTAAATTTTTCTAATGGAGAAACAGAGTCAGACCACTGGTCCACTGCTATGACTTCAAATATCTAAACGTCACTCTAAGTGAAAGCAGTAAACACGGCAGCGAGGTACATAGTGTTCTAAAAAACAATATGTTTAGTTGGAGTAAAGTTAACATACAATTAAATATTCTATCCTCAAAATGAACACAAAAGGCATACATAGGAGGAGTACAGGTCATGGCTTAACCTGCATATGTAGGATTATTCGAGAACGAGATCAGTCTAATCAAGGACCAGGTCATTGGAAACTTATGGAAACATAGTGAACGTCAGCACTTCCATCATTCTCCGTACTCTGCTTATTAATCTAAACCGTGCAAACACATAGTGAACGTCAGCACTTCCATCACTTCCGGTCTCGCTCTATATATAAATAGACGAGAACCACATTGTCGATCTCCCCTTCACCAAAATGTGTTGTGTGCACAATATCCTATAGCCCAGGTCAAGATACCACTGAATTAGGGTAGGTTCATCTTCATCGCTTCCTGATGGAGGTACTACTTCAACAGGAAACATGACCCTTCCACACACACCCAACCCCAAACCGAAGCAAAACAAAAACAGTGCCAGCAGGTGAGTTAATCCTAGCTATACAAGTTAATTATGATCTAATAGGTACCATTCTGTGCGATAGCATGATAGATCTAGTTACCTATGTGAGTAGATACCAAAGTGGTAAGTGGATCGATATCTCTATCCTCTGTTTGGATCCGCTGTAGATCTTAATTAACTGGTTGGACTGAACCAAGGGTGCCTTTTTTTGTTTCTTAGTTCTTCATGCTGTGATATGAGTTAGTCTGTGTTTCAAGATTTCTGTTGCTAACACCTAGTTTATTACATATCAGAATTAAAGTTTAGTGCTGGATCATCTAAAAAGGTGGAGTAATTGTTAGTATACACCGTTACTGGCAACTAGTTCACAAGTTTACAAACGGAAGCTAAAGGAGACTAATAGCAACTAGCTCAGGTATCCACACAGCCCAGCGATAAACTTTACTCGCCTAATTAGTTTCCTAACAATTAGTTTTAGCAACTAGTAAAATAACTACTAGACATATAGGTGATCCAAACAAACTCATATTTAACTATAGACGCCAAACGTATCAGGAAAGACACCAAAATTTGCAAGTATATATCTATGCCAGCTAGCAAAGGCCGGGTTCAGTGTTGTCTTATCCTGAAATCGGTAGCGTAAAGACTTGTCTAATCAAGAATGTAGTGGCCCATGAGAAAATCAGTACCACAGCTATTTAATTAATCTACTACTTAAACATCTGAATTACCTTTTCAACGGCTGAAATCCTATACCACCTTGCGTTTTGCACTTCCACAAAATCTAGTTATTAATTATATCGTCTATCTTTGCATTCTTTTCTGTGACGCGCTCAATCGTTTTATTATTGGCAGTAATGGATCAGGGTCCAGGATGGATACAAAATACGATGGAAGGTTGGAGATCCAACGACCCTTCTACGCCTGCTTTCATCATCAACTCGGCAGCCTCGCATCATCTGACCGGCAACAGGCTGCTTTTTGATCGCTGGAGTTTTGTCCCTGTGGTGGACACAATCACCGTGGGCAACGCATACCGGATGGAGATTGTGGGCACCGGGTACGTGAGGCGTGGCAGGATCACACTCCCGGGCGTCCTGTATGTTCCGGCGCTCCCCGTGAATGTCGTCTCCGTCTCGCAGCTTGCTGCCATGGACTACAAGGTCGAATTTGACCACCGGGGGTTCTTGGTGAAGGAGAGCCTCGGTGGCGAGGAGGTCGGCCGAGGCTCGCGAGACGACCAAGGACTGTACATGGTTGAGACGCTGCGTGTTCCTCTCGGCCGCGGCCGACTGCCTGACTATGAGGAGTTTGAGGCTGCCATGACTCCATGAGTGTCCCTTTCATGGAGAAAATAATGATGTGAGTGGCCTCCGTTCGGTCCACTAGTGTGTGCGCTTATTCTCCAAAAGGCCGCGTTCCAAAAGGAAGCTCGTCCTAGGGCTATGGCCTCACCGAGTCTTGAGGACTTGAATCGAATTTGCCTCTTCTTCTCCTGATAATAATGGACCCGTACTTTTTATTTTAAATAACTGTTCAACAGCTGGGTCCTGTTAGAAGTGATCTCCTAAATATAGAAAGCCCAACGGCTTTCTTCCTTGACTCGCGCCCTGATCGGAGGCGCCCAGCCTATTCTTAGCTGGAGGGCCCCCGTCACCCTGCGCTACAAATACAGAGGTGGGCGCCGGCGGCTCTTGACACGAGGTTTGCCTGAGCTCGACGCCCCACCTACAAACCCTAGCCCCGATCCAGAGAGGGTGCGCAGCCAAGTGACGGGAAGTCCCTCCACCGCCACCGGACCGCGACGATCTGCACTGCACCGACATGGCCGGCACCGGCTCCAGCTCCAACGCCACTGCTCCTCCTTCGGATGGTTTGCACACACCCTAACTCTCTCTCTCTCACCCTTTTTCTCGGATCCAGTAGGCTTTTACTATGAACTTGATGTTCATACCTGAAATGTTAACTCTACCCGCTGATCTACTCCTTAAGAGGTCCTAGGGTATTAACAATGGTACCGGAGCAGGTAACCGTAGTAGATCGGACGTGGGATTGAAAAGAAAGAAAGATCCGAACCGATTTAGAATCGTAAAAGTGCACTACCCTAACCCTAACCCTAATAGTGAAACCCTAAAAGGGTCAAAGAAAAGAAGAAAAGGGGGCGTAGAGAGGACCTACCCGGGCCCTGCCGCCCTCACCGCCGGTGCTTTTGGCTGCCGGTGCTTTTGGCTGCTGTGCGGAAGAATAAAGAACCGCCACTCGCCGATGTTGAGCGGCGCGCGCGCGAGTCCAGAGACACCGTCGCGAAACCACTCGACGACGGTGCGCTCAACCCCATGGGGAACGCGCACGCCGGCGAGGGGCACCGCGGCGGCGTCATCTCCTTCACTGTTGACTGCCATGGCTCAAAGAGAAGCCTTGACCGGGTAGTAAACTGGAGATAGAAAAGGAAGAAAGAAAGATGCCACTCCACGGCGCGGCTGGGCGCCATGGGCGCCGCCACGGTGCCTGCCGCCGTGCGGCTGAGAGCACAAGGGAGAAGATGAGAATGCGATTAGGGTTCTGGGAGCACCGGCCGGATGCGGGTTTTGACCCTCCGATGTGCGTGCCTGGCCGTTGGATCGGCACCAACTCAGATCAGACGGCCGAAGCGAGCTCCTGGTTAGCTGGACCGAGATCAGGCCCAGGCGGGCAAGCTCGGTGGGCCAAATTGCCGGCCCCGGCCCAGGTTGCGGCCTGGGCGCGGCTGCCTCGTCGTCTGAGCGAGCAGGCCGGGCCGTTTTCGCGCGGCTGGGCCAGTTTTTGGCACTAGATGGGCCGCTGGTTCAATAGTGCGACTGAGAAAAAAAAGGAAAGGCCGAGGCCAGCTGGGCCGAGATTGAACGCCTGTTGGTTTGGGCCAAAATGTAAAGACAAATAGTTTTCTTTTTTTTTTATTTTTTCCAGAAACAATGTTAATGCCTTTTTGAATGTTTTGATTTGAATTTTGAAGTTAAATCTCCGAATAAATTTTGTCCAACGACAAATTTTCGGAGAACAGTACAGTATTTTTCATGTTTCTGGAAAAATAATTTATGGGAATATTTATGTTAAAAGTGTTTCCGCTGCGTACTTAAAGATGCTATTTCATTATTAAATTCGAACCAACGGGAGAATTTAATTTTGAAGAATGGATAAATTTAAAATATGATCATAATATTGTTATTATTCTGACCAACGTTGATTAATAGCAGTATTATGATGTTATTATGATTTTATCATGCATTAATTCTATTTCTGCCCAACGGTGATCTAGAATTAGTGTAAAAAGGATGATTTTTGTATGTTTTAATTTTGACCAACGTTGGAACTAAAGCATGCAATTATTCATGTTATAATTAAGTTCTCACTTTATATGACTTATATTTTCAGGAGGTTACTCTTTGATGGGGTTTATCAAAGATATCCCACCCCTCAAAGGTGACAACTACAATGAATAGAAAAAGAAAATTGACCTCGCCTTTGTTTTGGCTGAGGTAGACTGGGTGGTCACCACACCATGCCCCAGTGAACCTGTGGCACCGGTGAGGGAGGCTAATGAGTCTGATGCTGAATGGCAGAAAAAAGAGAGGGACCATGCTCCCGTACAGATGGCATATGACCTACAAAAGCAAAAGTGGGTCAATGCCAACAAGAAGTGTGTTGCTGTCATAAAGAACACAATTGAGCCTACCATAATGGGCTCAATCCAAGAGTGTGACACTGTCACAGAGTACTTGGAAAGGATAAAGAGTCAGTTCTATGGCTCTTCAAAGACATATGCTACTTAGCTGATAAAGCAGCTGATGACAGAAAAATACACTGGTGGTGGTCATGGCAATGGCATTAGAGAGCACATATCAAAGATGAATCATTTGAATAACAAGTTAAAATCAATGGACCTGACTCTTACAGAAGAGTTTCTTGTCCATCTGATTTTTTGTTTCATTACCAAAAGAGTTTGACACTTTTGTTGTCAACTACAACATTCAGCCCGAAAAATGGGATTTAGAACGTTGTATGGCGATGTGTGCACAAGAGGAAGAGAGGATAAAAGCCGCCAATGGTGGTACTCTCAATTTTATTAAAGATAACAAAAGAAAGAATTTCAATGCCAATGCCAACTCTCCCTCAAAGCCAAAGGGCAAAGCTCCCATGCAGCATCAGCCTCAGCAGAACAAATTTACAGTGAACAAAGATCAGTGTCTTCACTACAAGAAGACGGGACATTACAAGAAAGATTGTCCTGATTTCCTAAAGATGATCATGGCAAAGTAAGGTGAGAACATGATTACGTTTATAAATGAATCCCTGTATGTACAGTATTCGAAATCTACTTGGTGGATTGACTCAGGAGCAACTATTCATGTTACAAATTCTTTACAGGGATTCCGTTCGACGAGAACTAAGCAAAGAAGCGAAAGGCACGTTAAAGTCGCAAATGGAGTCCAAGTAGACGTCGAAGCTGTTGGCGATGTCTCCTTAGAGCTTGCTAATGGATTCATTCTTTTGTTAAGAAAAGTTTTATTTGTTCCGTCATTACAAAGAAACTTGATTAGTGTGTCATGTTTGGACAACGATGGATTTGACTGCCATTTTGGAGATGGCAAATGTGAAATATTATGTAATAATGAATGTGTTGGCCTTGCTTTTCAAAAGCAAGATCTTTATTTGTTGTCACTTTGTGAAAATGTGAATTCCGTATGTGATGCGAATGATAACGTATTCTCGTTTGTGAACGCGAATAGAAAACGAAAGAGAACTCAAGATGTGTCGTCGAAATTATGGGACTGTCGTTTAGGCCATATTTCGAGGGGGAGAATAGAGAGACTAGTTAAGAATGATATTCTTCCTCCATTAGAGTTCTCAGAATTTGAACAGTGTAGAGAATGTATTAAAGGAAAATACACAAAGCAAATTAAAAAGGATGCTAAACGAAGCACAGGAATTCTACAGATAATTCACACAGACATCTGTGGTCCTTTTCCTGTGAAAAGTGTGGATGGTTTTGACTCGTTCATAACATTCACAGATGATTACTCCCATTATGGTTACATTTATCCAATTAAAGAAAGAAATGAAGCGTTGGATAAATTTAAAATATTTAAGGCTGAAGTTGAAAATTAGCATAATTTAAAGATTAAAGTGGTCCGGTCTGATCGTGGTGGGGAGTACTACAGTCGGCATACCCCATATGGCCAAGTTCCTGGACCATTTGCAAGGTTTCTACAGGAGAATGGCATAGTAGCCCAATATTCTACACCGGGCGAACCTCAGCAGAACGGAGTAGCTGAAATGCGTAACCGTACCTTAATGGATATGGTGCGTAGTATGATGAGTCACTCTGACTTGCCATTGAGTCTATGGATGGAGGCGTTAAAAACCGCCATTCATATTCTAAATAGAGTACCAAGTAAAGCGGTGTCCAAAACACCATATGAGTTGTGGACAGGAAGAGAATCTTCACTAAAACACTTGCGTGTGTGGGGGAGTCCTGCTGAGGCAAAAGTATTTAACTCAAATATTGGGTACCTTGAAAAGTCAAAAGGTTTTCGTTTCTACTGTTCAGACAGATACACAAAATTTGTAGAAACGAGACATGCTGTTATCTTAGAGGATGAAATGATGAGGGGAAGCATGGTGGCTCGAGAAATTATTCTTGAGGAGAAGCGGGTATGTGTGCCCACTCCGATGATTCAGGAACCATTCTTTGAACTACCTGTTCTTGTTGCACCAACAATGTCAAATACTGTAGTGCCAACACCTGTTGTCAGTTCTCCTATGGTGATAGTAAATAATGATGAGGAACCTGTCTTTCAGCAGGAACCTATACAGATTGATGCCATAGATGAGGGGGAGCAACAACAGCCCTAAACAGAAGATGTGCCAAATGTGGAGGCCCCGAGAAGGTCCCAAAGAGTTAGAAGATCAGCTATACCTGATGATTATGAGGTGTATAACACTGAAGAATTTCAAATGGAGGGTGATCCCACTTCATTTGAAGAAGCCATGAGAAGCGATAATTCATCCAAGTGGCTTGAGGCCATGGAAGATGAAATAAAGTCAATGAGTACCAACAAAGTTTGGGACTTAGAGCCTATTCCTAAAGGAGCCAAGACAGTAGGCTGCAAATGGGTCTACAAGACAAAACGTGACTCCCAAGGGAATATTAAAAGATTTAAAGCGCGACTTGTGGCAAAAGGTTTCACGCAAAGAGAAGGGATTGATTACAATGAGACGTTTTCTCCAGTCTCATGTAAGGATTCCTTTAGAATTATAATGGCATTAGTGGCACACTATAATTTAGAATTACATCAGATGGATGTAAAAATGGCATTCCTGAATGGGGATCTGGAGGAAAATATTTATATGGCACAACCGAAAGGTTTTGTCGTAGAGGGAAAAGAACGAATGGGATGCCGCTTAAAGAAATCAATTTATGGGTTAAAGCAAGCTTCGAGACAATGGTACTTGAAGTTTGACAGGACAATAAAGAATTTTGGGTTTAAAGAAAATATTAAGGATAATTATGTTTATACAAAGTTTAAGAATGGAAGATACATCTTCCTAATCCTGTATGTAGACGATATCTTACTTGCTAGTAGTGATGTTAGTCTACTACTGAAGACAAAGAAGTTTTTATCTTCAAAATTTGATATGAAAGATCTTGGTGAAGCTTCATTTGTTTTGGGCATAGAGATTCACCGAGATAGAAGTAAAGGGGTATTAGGACTATCACAAAAGGCATACATAGAAAAAGTTTTAAAGAAATTCAGTATACATAAATGTAATGCCTCACCTGCACCCATGGTCAAGGGCGACAGATATGGGGATTTTCAATGCCCTATGAACCAATACGAGCTCGATCAAATGAAAGTGGTTCCATATGCTTCTGCTGTCGGAAGCCTACAATATGCTCAAGTGTGCACACGCCCTGACTTAGCTTTTGTTACCGGGTTGCTTGGCAGATTTCAAAGTAATCCAGGAATTGAACACTAGAAATTGGTAAAGAAAGTCTTACGATATTTGCAAGGTACGAAAGGCCTCATGTTGACGTACAGAAAATGAGATTCTCTCTAGATAGTGGGGTATTCGGATTCTGATTATGCGGGAGATGATAGAAAATCCACGTCAGGATATGTATTCACTCTCGCAGGAGGAGCAATTTCATGGAAAAGCTCGAAACAAACCGTCACTATATCGTCCACAATGTATGCCGAGTTTGTAGCGTGTTATGAGGCAACGGGGCAGGTGAACTGGCTAAAGAAGTTCATACCCGGTTTGAATGTGGTCGACAGCATACATAAGCCACTAAAGTTATATTGCGATAATGATCCAGCAGTACAGTACGCTCACAACAATAGGTCAAGTGGTGCTGCCAAACACTATGACATAAAGTATTATGTTGTGAAGGATAAAGTCCGGGATCAAATTATAAGTCTTGAGCATATAAGCACTGAAAAGATGCTCGCGGATCCGCTTACAAAAGGCTTACCACCCAACGTGTTCAGAGAACATGTAGCCGGCATGGGTTTAAGGGAAAGCCTATCACTCCTGGACTATAATAAAGGGCCCAAAGTTAAAGTAACTGTTTCAGATCAGACATATGTATTGTAGCTGTCAAATCCATCGGCAGTTGACCGTGATGATGAAACATGCTCTATGCACTTATCTGTGATGGAACGAGTAAAGTAAAAGCGTCAAAATAAAAGTTCGAAGATTAAAGTAAGTGATGAGATCAAGGGGAAGAATATTAGAAGTGATCTCCTAAATATAGAAAGCCCAACGGCTTTCTTCCTTGACTCGTGCCCTGATCGGGGGCGCCTAGCCTATTCTTAGCTGGAGGGCCCCCGTCACCCTGCGCTACAAATACAGAGGTGGGCGCCGGTGGCTCTTGACACGAGGTTTGCCTGAGCTCGACACCCCACCTACAAACTCTAGCCCCGATCCAGAGAGGGTGCGCAGCCAAGTGACGGGAAGTCCCTCCACCGCCACCGGACCGTGACGATCTGCACTGCACCGACATGGCCGGCACCGGCTCCAGCTCCAACGCCACTGCTCCTCCTTCGGATGGTTTGCACACACCCTAACTCTCTCTCTCTCACCCTTTCTCTCGGATCCAGTAGGCTTTTACTATGAACTTGATGTTTATACCTGAAATGTTAACTCTACCCGCTGATCTACTCCTTAAGAGGTCCTAGGGTATTAACAGGTCCTATACATATATTTTACAGTATAATTAGTAAAGGAAGCAAGATTATATATTCCTCTAATCTTGACCACTCAAGTGTATTTATTTGGTCCGTATAAACCAAACAGACTCTAGACCTTTACAAATCTTATCTTACTATTATTAATTGGAGGCCCCAACGTTAATTTATACCAGACGTGCTAGAAAAAAAAAGATAAATGCTAGAAATTCTCACATTAATCAGAAACATCTAGCCATTAAATCTAGATGCTCTCACGATCTGAAACCATTAGATCTATTTTATTTTCAAGAAAATTACCCACTCTGCCATTATTATAGATAAAAAAGGAAAAAAGATAATTCATTATTTTAAAATCTATCACCCTGTTCGTTTGAACTATTTAGCAGAATCAGCAGTCATTCAACAGTATTTTTCTCTCACAACAAATAAGCGAACAGTACTTTCAGCCACAATAAACCAGCGAAACGAACAGGCTGTATGTGAATTTGGTGTTTGACGTTTGTTTTGTGAGAACCCATCTAATCTAATCTTGGGCATCGCTTTCAGCAAGTTTCTCCCGTTCCTCTCCCTAGCGCGTTCCCTCCTACCAGCGTCCAGCGGCGCATGACATGCATACCATTCAAAGATGGCTTCGTGATTATATAGCTACAAGCTACGTTGCGGATGGTGAAGCTGTTCTGATAGCTAGGACGACAAGGTGGACGTTGTAGGTGCCGGCAAGATTGTCGATGCGGTGGCTCTGTGCATTAGAATCCTGCCAGAGTTTGAGGATCAATGTGGAAACACAAGCAGGATCGGATGGGGGCACCAAACATGTAACACCCAAAATTTTTTCTAATCTCAAGAATAGTTAAATATGATTTATTTACGTATTTGAGTGTGCATTCAAATATAGGAAAGAATACATTTTTGTGAAATTAAAATTTATCATAAGGTTAGCTACATGTTGATGCACACATGCCGATGCATTTTATTTATTGTGGTGACTGCTTTTTATTCCATTGCTTAAAGGTTTAAAAATCATTTGAAATTTGGTTTTGGAAAATCAATTTAGAATTTGAAAAGGAAAAATCTTTCACTCTCTTTTCCCTCCCTCACTTTCGGCCCGTAGGCCGTTTTCCCTTGGCCCGCACGCATCTCCCTCCCCTCGGCCCGCTCTCCCCCTTGAGCCGCTGACGCGCCGGGCCCACTTGTCGGCGCTCTTCTCCAACCTCCGCTCCATCTCTCGGCCGAAGACGCAACCGTCGTCCGCCGCCCCGCGCCCACGATCTCCGCTTCGTGGGAGCGTCGCCTCTGCACCCGGCCTTCAAAAGGGGAGTGCGACCCCGTCTCTGCCCTTCCTTTCTCCAGTTTCCCCTCCCTCTCACTCACTTGAGCACCCGGAGAACCGCCTCGGTGTCTCACCGGAGGAGCCGTCCGCCCCGCCGCGTCAGCCACCGTTCTCAAGCCGTTTCGACTCCGTTTTTCCTCTCGGTGAGCTTCGCCTCGTTCCCCTCTATCTCCCCATGCCTCTATCTTCTCGAATGGTGGTCTCTAGGGCCGTGTCCGCGAGCTCCGGCGAGCCCTCCGCCGCCGGCCATGGCGCGCAAACCGCGCGGGTCATCCCGTGGCCACAATTTGTTCCGGGGCGAGTTCGCCTTCTTCCCCGCGTCACCCCGGTGCCCTCGGTTTGTCGAACCGTGGACCGTAGGGTCATAACCGACCGCTCCGGCGAGCTCCTCGCCACTGGCCATGACAGCCACCGCGTCGGACACCTTCCCCGGTCACGCAATTGGCATGGTTGAGGTCGCCATCGCCTCCGCATTATCCCGGTACCCCCCGCTCATCGAACCGTGGTCTGTAGCGCCCGAAAGGGCAACGCCGGCGAGCTCCTCGCCGCCGCCAATGGCGGAGCCGCCGTCTCCACCCCCAACTCCGGCGGCCGCGCCTTTCTTCCCCTCCTTCATCTAATCCTCGCCGTCCATCTCGGATCCGACGGCCAGGACTCGTTGATACCCCTTCGCGGGTCTTCTTGCTAAAGAGCCCCCAGCTTCTTGCATAATCCAACCCGCCGTCCTTGGCGTGCTCCCGGAGTACGTATTCTCATTTTGAAAACGTAGTTTCTTCGGTTTAAATGAAAAATACGTTTTCAGATTAATTACAGATTTGCCACTACAGTAAAACGCTTATAAAATCATCGTTTTAACTCCGATTTGACCCGTTCAACTTGCGTTAGTTTCGTAATTTCATGATCTACGCAATAGTGCTACTGTTAGACCGGTTAGGAGCTTTTGAATTTCTCGATTAAGTCTAGTTTAATAGCTAACTTGTGGAACCTTAAATAGCTCGTAACTTTTGCGTTGTAACTCCGTTTTTCGTGCACTTCGCGTTGTCGTGATCGTAGCGAGACGTAGATGATTTTGGTAAACATTTTATACAGTTTTATTTATTGTTGGTGTACTGTTCTAATCGTAGTAATGTTTTGCTTGTATGTCTGTTCCGGATTGCGTGTTGTACTTCGTGTCAATCGAGTTCAGACGGTGAGGAGTACTTCGAGAACCCGGGCACGTACGAGGAGCAGCAGGACCAGCAGCAGTTCGTGAACCAAGGCAAGCATAGCATGGGCCTACCTTGTTGTCCTATTCATTATATAACATATTCATCATGCATGTGTCTAATATTGCTCGATTATAAGGACTTCCTAGCAAATTGATGACCTGTACCTTGATTCCTATGGGGATTAATTGCATTTGGGTAGAAAGCTAGTGCTCTAACTAAACATGATCTACACATTGATTAATGGAAACAACGGATAATCATGATGATAGTAGTGGAACTAAAGGGTGATGGTGCAAATGATGTTGATCATGTTGCCCTAAACCCTCCGTAAGGACTTATCTGTAGGGCAAAAGCTGGGACTTACAGTGCAACCGTGGGAGTTAAATGGCTCTGACTTTAGCTCAGTAGTAGGATCTTTTCTAACTTGTTAGAGGTTACCCGAAAGGGCGCAAGAGGGGCTTGCCACGTTGGGTATAGAACTGCCTCTGTTCAGATGTGTATAGCCTGCGGGAATTGTGCCATCGAAAGGGGGGTTCTCTATATCTGCCTGCCGAGGAAACCTAGCGGCCCTAACTGGTTAGAAGAGGCCTATGGAAGGCTTCATAGTGTACCCTGCCTGCTCACCTTGGAAGTGTTAGGGGGTCGACGGGCCCCGGGCATACGGGTAACACGACTCACGGGTAAAGATGCACAACCTCTGCAGAGTGTTTAAACTGTTATAACAGCCGTGCTCACGGACACGAGCGGCCCGGAAAACTCACAGAATAAATGGTTACTTGATACGTGATGAACTATGATGATGAGATCACACTGATGCTTTCTTTTCTTAAATCTAGTAGTGGATCATGTGGGATAAATGGGAGTTTGAGCTTAACTTAATAATGATTAATAATGAAATGTTGATCTACTAAAAATGCTAACTGCAGTCAACCGTGTCTAACCTTTTGAGCCTCATGAATCCTCATACTATACTTGCGGAGTACGAATGTACTCACACTTGTTGCTATATTGTTTTTGGGTAAAATCCCGAACGGGTAACAGATGACAGTATCTACGAGGACTTTCCGGAGGATTTCTAGGTTTGGGTCAACCAGTCGTCCTTCCCTGTGGATCAGACACTACGCCTGAGAGTTGTTATTTATCTTTCCGTTTGTTTATGTAAGAACTATGTGATGTAATAACGTTATGTATGTACTCAGTGATGATACTTCTGTTAATTTGTCGGCTTATGTGTGCGACTATTCCTGGGGCGCACATAAGATGTATGCACTCTATATTGTCCTTTAATTGGAGTGTGACAAATTGGTATCAGAGCTGTGTCGACTGTAGGACGCAAACCTAGGTAGAAATGGTCGTTTCTAGGAGATTGACTTTATTTATTTATTTGCTACTACCTTACTCTTGATATTTTCTTAAAAATTTTATGCTCTATTCTTTATTTTATTGCATAAAATATTGACTCTGATAATATTTTATATCAAAACTATAGATGCCTCGTCTCAGTGCCGCTGCCTACGTCGTCCAGTTCGTTCCAGCAGCACCTGCTCCACCAGCACCACCAGCAGTACCACCAGTGGAGCCAGAGGTCGTCCACGTCACTGACGACGAGGAGGAGGAACCCATGGAGGAGGAGGCATTTTCAGATGTTGCATCTGATGGACCCGCTTCGACTCCCGTGGCTGCACCCATTCCACATGTGGATGCACCAGTCCCCGCTGCTACACCTCCACCAGCATCACAGGCTGCTTCTGCACCAACCCCAGTGCCCTCCCCAGCTGCATCAGAGGAGCCAGAAGAGATAGGATGGTCCACCAGGAACAAATTTAAGGAAGCTCCCGAAGATGCCCACTACCACAACCTCCTCACCACCATGCTAGCTGAGTACTATCCAGAGTTTGCTGCCTCTGTGAAGTACTACTGTGCGGAGCACACACATCCAGTGGAGGCGACGTACTGGAAGACCAATGTGATCGTCACCGCCTGGAACAACACCGACCAATCCCAGGATATTGTGACCACCCATAGCCACCGAGCCAGGCGTGCCAGTGTTTATGACAGCATGGAAGATGCTGCGCAGGCGGCGTACCTGCACTACCATGGTAGGCGTTTTGAGGATATGCAGAACAACCGCTACCGGTATCTTCCACGCTATGACCCGAGGGTGAAGACATGGGCAGTGTTGGCTCCTCCAGCTTCTGATCCCACCTTGGACACCACAGTGAGGCACCTCAGCGCCATGCAAGAGGTCAACGAAGCACTCAGGGAAGAGCTTCGTGCAGCGCAAAAATCTGAAAAGCGCCTTCAGAACCAGATAGATGAGATGGCCGTTCAGCTAGGACAGCCCACCATTTACAAGAAGAAGGCCAGGGTGTTCACCATGGTGGATCGCGCTCCTTAGATGTTGCAGCCCCGTCTAGCTAGATGCGTCTTAGAGTCGAGAGTCGTGTCAAGTTCGTGTATGTTTTGTGAACTTTCCGTTGTATCGTTGGTTGTGTTGATGAACTTGGTTGTTTTGGAGTTTGTTTGATTGCTGGAACAGTGTGGGCTTGTCCACATGTTCTTTTTATTAAAACCTTAAGTTAGTGTTTGATTAACTTAGTTGGGGTTAATTTCTGCTTTACTGCTGTGCTGTTTCCCAGAGCAGTCTGCAATGTTTGCCTCATATCTCTAAATCTCTACGTCCAAAAATTATGAAATTTTTGTGGAAAGAACTAGACTTGTGTACCTTTCATTTCCCACTGGAATCACCTCATTATCAATTCTGGATTGGGAGATATGCCTGCTGCAACCTGGCAAGTCTGTGCAGTCTGTAACCTAGAACAGAAATTGTTTAGCTCAGTTTTTGATGATGTTGCCGTCTGTATCAGTGAAAAAGTTCTATACAAAAGTTGTAGCAGACTCTTTAAGCTTTCCAACGATGTATGCCACGCCTATTTTGGATTTCTAGAACTCGAGTTACACTCCAGTTTTCGGTCTGCTATTGTAGACGCTCGTCCAGAAATTTTCGGTTATGTTATTTACCTTTTGTAAATAATTTGTAAAATTTTTGGGAGATCTCTAAAGTTTGCACGTTTGTTTGGAAACAGATGGCCGCCAGAGGAGGACGTGGTCGAGGCCGTGGCCGTGGTCGTGGACACGGAGCTTTGGTGGACCCACCTCCGCCACCGCCGGTGACCATTGAGCAGTTGATGGCCATGCAAGCGCAGCTCATGCAGACCGTGATGGACCGTCTCGGTGAGCAACCCGCAGGAGCACCCCCACCAGTACAGGTCCGTGACAAGCGTGGTGAGTTTATGAAAGGACGCCCACCTGTGTTCACACACGCCTCTGAACCTATGGAGGCGGATGATTGGCTGAGAGCTGTGGAAAAGCAGCTAAACATTGCTCAGTGCAACGACTTGGAGAAAGTCTTGTACGCCTCAGGCCAACTCCAAGGAGCTGCTCAGGATTGGTGGGAATCATTCTAGTATGGACGTCCAGAGAATGCTCCAGAGGTCACATGGAAAGAGTTCACAGAGAACTTCAGGTCCTATCATATTCCGGAGGGACTTATTGAGCTGAAGCAAGAGGAGTTCCGGGCTCTTAAGCAAGGGTCCATGTCAGTGGCGGAATACCGCAACAAGTTTGCACAATTATCGCGATATGCCCCGGCTGAAGTGGCTAGGGATTCTGACAAACAGCGCCGTTTTCTGAAGGGGCTGTATGATGGACTCCAACTGCAGCTGATGTCCAACAAATATGCCAGTTTCCAGGAGTTGGTGGACCGCGCCATAGTAATTGATAACAAGCGTAAGGAAATGGACCTCAAGAAGAGGAAGCTCCAGGGACAGGCATCGGGTAGCAACACTCGCCCGCGAGCCTTCCCGCAGCAAGGTTTTCCGCAGAGGAACCAAGGGCCACCCAACCAATGGAACAAGGGCCAGTACCCCCAGAGGAACCAGTACCAGCAGCGTCCCCAGTACCCACCGCAGTTGGGTAATCAGAGTCAGCAGCGCCCCCAGCAACAGCAAGCTAGCAACCAGGCACCACGTCAGGGAGTGCCCAACAATGCCCCAATCAAGAGTGGCACCCCAGGCAACCCCAATGCCTGTTACAACTGTGGAGAGGTGGGACACTATTCGTACCAGTGCCCGAAGAAGCAGAACCGGCAGGCCCCGCAGAACCAGCAGAACAACCAGAGACCCAACGCTCGACCTCCGTACACTGGCAAGGTGAACCATGTGTCGTCGGAATCAGCTCAGGAGGCGCCTGAGGTTATGCTGGGTACGTTTAGCGTCAACTCCATCTCCGCTACCGTACTTTTTGATTCCGGTGCCTCGCATTCTTTCATATCCCAAGCTTTTGTTAGAATGCATAGCATACCCTTGTGTGCCATGAAGGATCCCATGCTAGTTAATTCACCGGGGGGTAGCATGCCAGCAAATTATTGGAGCCCTTCTACTAGTATATTTTTAAGGGGGGTAGCTTTCAAGGTAAATCCAATTGTCCTGAGAACCGCTGGAATTGACCTCATCCTGGGAATGGATTGGATGAAGCAACATAGAGCAGTGATACAATGTCAGGAGAAATCTGTGGTTGTGACATCTCCAAGTGGTGATAGAATTTGTGTTGAAGTGGAAGTGCAAGCTCAACCTACCGCCACCGTCAATCAGCTGAGCGATGTTGCTAACCAGGAGGACCAGGTGGTGGATGAATTCCCGGACGTGTTCCCCGATGAATTGCCAGGTATGCCACCCGATCGTGACATCGAATTCCTTATCGAGCTTTTACCTGGAACTGCACCCATAGCTAAGAGACCATATAGAATGGGGGTAAATGAATTAGAAGAACTAAAGAAACAAATTAAGGAATTGCAAGAGAAAGGTTTTATTCGTCCTAGTTCTTCACCGTGGGGAGCACCTGTTATATTTGTGGATAAGAAAGATGGCACACGAAGGATGTGTGTCGATTATAGGTCCCTAAATGAAGTCACCATCAAGAACAAATACCCACTCCCTAGAATTGATGATTTATTTGATCAGCTGAAAGGTGCTTGCGTGTTCTCAAAAATTGACCTCCGTTCTGGATATCACCAACTAAAAATTCGTGCGTCTGACATACCCAAGACAGCATTTACTACCAGATATGGCCTTTATGAGTACACAGTGATGTCTTTTGGACTGACTAATGCACCTGCATACTTTATGTACCTAATGAACAAAGTATTCATGGAGTACTTGGATAAGTTTGTAGTGGTATTCATAGATGATATCCTAGTATTCTCCAAAAATGAAGAGGAACATGCCGAACACTTAAGGTTAGTCTTACAAAAACTCAGAGAACATAAATTGTATGCAAAGAGGAGCAAATGTGAGTTCTGGCTGAAGGAAGTATCTTTTCTGGGAGATGTGGTCTCTAACGGTGGAATAGCCGTAGATCCCAGTAAAGTGAAAGATGTGCTGAATTGGAAAGCCCCAGTCAATGCTAGTGAAATCCGTAGCTTTTTGGGTTTGGCTGGATACTATAGAAGGTTTATTGAAGGGTTCTCTAAGCTAGCCAAGCCTATGACAGCCCTATTAGAGAAGAATGCCAAATTTGTTTGGTCAGACAAATGTCAAGCCAACTTTGAGGAGTTAAAGAAAAGGTTGACAACAGCCCCGGTGTTGACCCTACCTGATTTAAGTAAGAGTTTCTCTATTTATTGTGATGCATCTCGCCTAGGCCTTGGATGTGTGCTTATGCAAGAAGGAAAGGTTGTGGCCTATGCATCCAGGCAATTGAGAAAGCATGAACTGAATTACCCAACCCATGACTTGGAATTAGCCGCAGTTGTCCATGCTCTGAAAATCTGGAGGCATTATTTGATCGGACATAAGTGTGACATCTACACTGACCACAAGAGTTTAAAATATATTTTTACTCAGTCCGAGTTGAACTTAAGGCAACGTCGTTGGCTGGAGTTAATTAAAGACTATGATCTGGAAGTGCATTATCATCCTGGAAAGGCAAATGTTGTTGCCGATGCACTTAGCCGGAAAAGCTATGCCAACGGACTTCAGTTGACATTTATACCAACAGAGTTGCGAGCTGAAATAGAACATCTCAACTTGGGTTTTGTCAATAATGTAGTAGAATTGACTATAGAACCTACATTGGAGCAAGAGATACGTAAAGGTCAGTTGGAGGATGAGAAATTGAAAGAGATTGCTGAGCAGGTAGTGGTTGGAAAGGCACCAGGTTTCCGGTTGGATGAGAATGGTACTCTATGGTTTGGAAAAAGGATATGTGTACCTGAAGTGAAAGTCATCCGTGATATGATTCTGCGAGAGGCACATGATTCTGCATATTCTATACACCCTGGAAGCACCAAGATGTACTTGGACCTCAAAGAGAAGTATTGGTGGTATGGTTTGAAACGGGATGTGGCTGAGTATGTGGCCATATGTGATACTTGTCAAAGGGTGAAAGCTGAGCACCAAAGGCCTGCAGGATTGTTGCAACCAATGAAAATACCAGAGTGGAAATGGGAAGAAGTTGGTATGGACTTCATTACTGGATTGCCCCGCACTCAACAAGGATATGATTCGATCTGGGTAATAGTGGATCGACTTACTAAGGTAGCCCACTTCTTGCCAGTCAAAACCACTTATAGTGGTGCAAAGCTAGCGGAGTTGTATATGGAGAGAATAGTATGTCTACATGGGGTTCCAAAGAAGATCGTATCTGACCGAGGAACTCAGTTTACATCACATTTTTGGCGTAAGGTACACAGTGCTTTGGGAACCAAGTTAAATTTCAGTTCGGCATATCACCCCCAAACTGATGGGCAGACCGAAAGGACCAATCAAATCTTGGAAGATATGTTGAGAGCTTGTGCCTTACAGTATGGTACTAGTTGGGATAAGAGTTTGTCATATGCTGAGTTTTCATACAACAACAGTCACCAGAAAAGTCTTAAGATGGCGCCATTCGAAGCTTTATATAGACGAAAGTGTAGAACACCTCTATTCTGGAATCAGGCAGGAGAGACCCAAGTGTTTGGACCTGATGTCCTACGCAATGCAGAAGAACAAGTGAGGATGATCAGGGATAATTTGAGAGTAGCACAGTCTAGACAGAAGAGCTATGCTGATGTCAGAAGGAGAGAGTTGAGTTTCAAAGTAGGTGACTATGTGTATTTGAAAGTGTCACCAATGAGAAATGTGAGAAGATTCAATATGAAGGGCAAGTTAGCACCGAGATATGTAGGACCTTTCAAGATTCTGGAGAGACGTGGAGAAGTGGCTTATCAATTGGAATTGCCAGAAAGTTTAGCAGGTGTGCATGATGTGTTCCATGTTTCACAATTGAAAAAGTGTTTACGGGTACCAGAAGAGCAGATTCCCTTGGAGGAGCTTACTGTTAAAGAAGATCTCACGTATGAGGAATATCCGGTAAAGATTCTTGAAACTGCAGAAAGAGTTACAAGGAGTCGCACTATAAAGATGTGCAGAGTGCAATGGAATCGTTATTCAGAAGATGAATCTACGTGGGAAAGGGAAGAAGATCTGAGAAAGTCTTATCCACAGCTTTTTGAGTAAGCATCATCCAATCTCGATGACGAGATTCTTTTTAAGGGGGGTAGATTTGTAACACCCAAAAATTTTTCTAATCTCAAGAATAGTTAAATATGATTTATTTACGTATTTGAGTGTGCATTCAAATATAGGAAAGAATAAATTTTTGTGAAATTAAAATTAATCATAAGGTTAGCTACATGTTGATGCACACATGTCGATGCATTTTATTTATTGTGGTGACTGCTTTTTATTCCATTGCTTAAAGGTTTAAAAATCATTTGAAATTTGGTTTTGGAAAATCAATTTAGAATTTGAAAAGGAAAAATCTTTCACTCTCTTTTCCCTCCCTCACTTTCGGCCCGTAGGCCGTTTTCCCTTGGCCCGCACACATCTCCCTCCCCTCGGCCCGCTCTCCCCCTTGAGCCGCTGACGCGCCGAGCCCACTTGTCGGCGCTCTTCTCCAACCTCCGCTCCATCTCTCGGCCGAAGACGCAACCGTCGTCCGCCGCCCCGCGCCCACGATCTCCGCTTCGTGGGAGCGTCGCCTCTGCACCCGGCCTTCAAAAGGGGAGTGCGACCCCGTCTCTGCCCTTCCTTTCTCCAGTTTCCCCTCCCTCTCACTCACTTGAGCACCCGGAGAACCGCCTCGGTGTCTCACCGGAGGAGCCGTCCGCCCCGCCGCGTCGGCCACCGTTCTCAAGCCGTTTCGACTCCGTTTTTCCTCTCGGTGAGCTTCGCCTCGTTCCCCTCTATCTCCCCATGCCTCTATCTTCTCGAATGGTGGTCTCTAGGGCCGTGTCCGCGAGCTCCGGCGAGCCCTCCGCCGCCGGCCATGGCGCGCAAACCGCGCGGGTCATCCCGTGGCCACAATTTGTTCCGGGGCGAGTTCGCCTTCTTCCCCGCGTCACCCCGGTGCCCTCGGTTTGTCGAACCGTGGACCGTAGGGTCATAACCGACCGCTCCGGCGAGCTCCTCGCCACTGGCCATGACAGCCACCGCGTCGGACACCTTCCCCGGTCACGCAATTGGCATGGTTGAGGTCGCCATCGCCTCCGCATTATCCCGGTACCCCCCGCTCATCGAACCGTGGTCTGTAGCGCCCGAAAGGGCAACGCCGGCGAGCTCCTTGCCGCCGCCAATGGCGGAGCCGCCGTCTCCACCCCCAACTCCGGCGGCCGCGCCTTTCTTCCCCTCCTTCATCTAATCCTCGCCGTCCATCTCGGATCCGACGGCCAGGACTCGTTGATACCCCTTCGCGGGTCTTCTTGCTAAAGAGCCCCCGGCTTCTTGCATAATCCAACCCGCCGTCCTTGGCGTACTCCCGGAGTACGTATTCTCATTTTGAAAACGTAGTTTCTTCGGTTTAAATGAAAAATACGTTTTCAGATTAATTACAGATTTGCCACTACAGTAAAACGCTTATAAAATCATTGTTTTAACTCCGATTTGACCCGTTCAACTTGCGTTAGTTTCGTAATTTCATGATCTACGCAATAGTGCTACTGTTAGACCGGTTAGGAGCTTTTGAATTTCTCGATTAAGTCTAGTTTAATAGCTAACTTGTGGAACCTTAAATAGCTCGTAACTTTTGCGTTGTAACTCCGTTTTTCGTGCACTTCGCGTTGTCGTGATCGTAGCGAGACGTAGATGATTTTGGTAAACATTTTATACAGTTTTATTTATTGTTGGTGTACTGTTCTAATCGTAGTAATGTTTTGCTTGTATGTCTGTTCCGGATTGCGTGTTGTACTTCGTGTCAATCGAGTTCAGACGGTGAGGAGTACTTCGAGAACCCGGGCACGTACGAGGAGCAGCAGGACCAGCAGCAGTTCGTGAACCAAGGCAAGTATAGCATGGGCCTACCTTGTTGTCCTATTCATTATATAACATATTCATCATGCATGTGTCTAATATTGCTCGATTATAAGGACTTCCTAGCAAATTGATGACCTGTACCTTGATTCCTATGGGGATTAATTGCATTTGGGTAGAAAGCTAGTGCTCTAACTAAACATGATCTACACATTGATTAATGGAAACAACAGATAATCATGATGATAGTAGTGGAACTAAAGGGTGATGGTGCAAATGATGTTGATCATGTTGCCCTAAACCCTCCATAAGGACTTATCTGTAGGGCAAAAGCTGGGACTTACAGTGCAACCGTGGGAGTTAAATGGCTCTGACTTTAGCTCAGTAGTAGGATCTTTTCTAACTTGTTAGAGGTTACCCGAAAGGGCGCAAGAGGGGCTTGCCACGTTGGGTATAGAACTGCCTCTGTTCAGATGTGTATAGCCTGCGGGAATTGTGCCATCGAAAGGGGGGTTCTCTATATCTGCCTGCCGAGGAAACCTAGCGGCCCTAACTGGTTAGAAGAGGCCTATGGAAGGCTTCATAGTGTACCCTGCCTGCTCACCTTGGAAGTGTTAGGGGGTCGACGGGCCCCGGGCATACGGGTAACACGACTCACGGGTAAAGATGCACAACCTCTGCAGAGTGTTTAAACTGTTATAACAGCCGTGCTCACGGACACGAGCGGCCCGGAAAACTCACAGAATAAATGGTTACTTGATACGTGATGAACTATGATGATGAGATCACACTGATGCTTTCTTTTCTTAAATCTAGTAGTGGATCATGTGGGATAAATGGGAGTTTGAGCTTAACTTAATAATGATTAATAATGAAATGTTGATCTACTAAAAATGCTAACTGCAGTCAACCGTGTCTAACCTTTTGAGCCTCATGAATCCTCATACTATACTTGCGGAGTACGAATGTACTCACACTTGTTGCTATATTGTTTTTGGGTAAAATCCCGGACGGGTAACAGATGACAGTATCTACGAGGACTTTCCGGAGGATTTCTAGGTTTGGGTCAACCAGTCGTCCTTCCCTGTGGATCAGACACTACGCCTGAGAGTTGTTATTTATCTTTCCGTTTGTTTATGTAAGAACTACGTGATGTAATAACGTTATGTATGTACTCAGTGATGATACTTCTGTTAATTTGTCGGCTTATGTGTGCGACTATTCCTGGGGCGCACATAAGATGTATGCACTCTATATTGTCCTTTAATTGGAGTGTGACAAAACACTAACCTGTATGTGACAACTCTAACTAAAGTTCAAAGTGCGCGAGAAGCAGCTGGTTGGCACCGGCGAGTTTGCGATGCCTGCGGCCGCCATGGTCTATCGTCTCTATCTGTGCGCAGTGAGGCCTGTGGACCGGCATCATCATCCGCAATTCCACATGAGGCTGGCCATTGCAATTAAGAGGCGCAAAGATATGATCTGTCCTGTGTGCCTGCGCTGGGAGGCCACACACCGCCATGCACTCATCATAGTCCGCCAGAAGAAATCTATCTCATGGGTGGTGGCAAGGTCCCCAACTGCAAGGTGCAGGAGAAAGTAGATCCTAATTGGGTACATGTGTGTACATCTCAGCATGGTGGCATGTGGTGGCCCCTGGATGAATCATTTTCCATGCATTGCCTCCTCGCGGTTGATCGTTACTACAGAAACTAAGATGCTGAAGATTGCAACCCTGGCTATGTATCGACCTGATGTCTAACGACCTCCAAGATCAGCAAGATGCACTAATAGCAAATTGCGACCAAGGTTAGACTGAGACATGAGTGTACAACTACAAGGCGCCTGTCATCAACCAGGTACGTAATAATGCATCCATGCATCTCTACGTCAACAATGTAAGTATTCAATTTCCTACTTATTTAGTTTTGGGGAAAAGAAAAAGGCCATACCTATAAGTTATCTGTAAAGTTAATATATAATCACTTACAATTAGACAACCTTGGAACAAAGTGCTTTCTGATTCGCCGGCGAACCAGTAGTCCAAGCCAGTCCTAGAACCAAGAGAGTTGGTAGGCCATCTCCAAGAGTTTTCTATACCTAAAGTCAAAACTTAGTCCAAGCCAGTCCTGGAACCAAGAAAGCAGGTAGGGCATCTCCAGGAGTTTCCTATCCAACCTAAAGTCAAAATTAAGGTCTATGTCATAAAATACACACTGATCTCCAACCCTTCCTCTATCTAACATCCTATATTTAATGATAAAATAATCCTCCCCCTCCCCTAAATTTAGGGTGACATTGTCCATACACATAATATAATCTCCAAAAAGTAAGTCTCCCATAGATTATAGGATTATTGTAATATGGCGTTTCGATTATGTCCATCCATAAAGGCTTTAATCTCGGTTGGGAAAGGTCTTTAGTCCCGGTACTAGGACTAGGAATCTGGGACTAAAGGCCCGTCCCTTTAATCTCGGTTGACTTGATCGAGACTAAAGGTCCTTCGAGGCTAAGAAAACAATGCCTCCCACCTCTGTGCCTCATGAGATTCGAACTCAAGACTTCATGTATTGCCATGTGTGTACCTTTTCACCCTACCTATACAACATATATGACCTTAGATGTGATGCTTTCCTTTTGAACTAACCCATCAAAAGACCTTTAATCCGGGTTCATAATACCAACCGGGATTAAAGGGCCCTTTAATCTAGGTTGGTAACACCAACTGGGACTAAAGGGTCTACCTTTTGTCCGAGTTGGTGTTACCAACCAGGAGTAAAGGTCAAAGCTCTTTATTCCGGGTTGGTAATACCAACCGAGATTAATGTAGACCTTTTAGCCTAGGTTGGTGTTAACAACCGGGACTAAAGGTCCTTTGCAGCCTAGGAACCTTAGTCTCGGGTCCAAGGCTAACCGAGACTAATGTGCTGAGCCGAAAGTCTATTCTGTACTAGTGTTTAGCTTACAAGATGGTTGATTAACGAAACAACCACCTTTTTCTCTTACCTCCCTCTCTCTTCTCTATGTCATAAAAAATTCAATGTTACACCATATGAGACATCTATAAGAGTGCTTACATATATTGTACTTGCCCTCAAAGGACATGAGGGCGGTGATCCCTGACGACAAAGCGGATTGATGAGCCTTTTTATGCCTCAACTTTTTGAGTACAAGCTATAATATCTAAACTCACGCACTAACTCACACCACCACACGCATATAAACTCACACACATCCCCAAGTGCGCAAGCTAGAACTAGGTGTTGATGGTCGTTAACGTCAACAATATATAGTGAAATAAACATGAGAGAATGGTCAAAATACATAAAAACATAGAAGACTAGGGTGTTATTTGATAAATTCCACGAGCTTTGTTGAATTTTAATGTTTGCAGGGAGTTATGAAGAAAAGTGGAGAGAGATACCTAATTATTAAAAGAATTTTTAGAATTTCACCGCGAGATAAATACTAGTATATTATAGAAGACCCCAGAAGACAATGGAACGAAGCGGAGGCCGAATGCCTGCCAGGTGGAGCCGGCCGGCCAGGGGCCACCCCCTTCTTCCTCCTTCCATGAGCTTCTGGAGTATTCTTCTACCGAACTTGAGGATCAACTCTAGCCCTACGTGAAGTCGGTTTGATCTAATGGCTCACGTGTGTCCCACCGAGGTATAAATACAGGGGCAGACCCCCTGAAGGCATTAAGTCATTTGAAGATCAGTTCATCCGGAGCAAGAAACCCTAGATCATCAGAGTTCCTGTAGTTCATAGCTTTAGCATAGCTAGATCAGGTCTAGAGGAAGTCAAGCTGAGTCAACCTAGCTTAGATTTCCGATCGTTGGCGAGCGTAGAGTTTTGATAATGTTCTAATTCTCCGCTCTTATTGTAATTCTGTCTTTGCACAATTATTGCAATGTCAACATTATTCTTCATATTTATTATGTTCTTGAATGCATCATTCATTATCTACTTCAATTCTAGTATAGTTAGGTTGCTATTTAGTTCGATTACATGTTCGTATAGTGCTCGTCTATTTGGCCATAAGATGAGTGGTATGCATTATGTAAGTGTGGTGCTTAGATGCTTTGCATATCTATGGATACCTCCAGTTGTTTAAGGTCGTGTGGTAGATCGTGGGTGTGACTTTTATAGGCCCATTGAGTCCCCTGTAGTCCTCCCCCTATGCAGTGGATTATTGGTAGAGCAGCATTGTCTGGTTAAGGATATATTCGTATATCAAAGGTTTTTAAACTCAACTTCTCATGTTCCTCCATTGTGGTTGGGACATATGGTAGTATTACTTGACGATGATTATTAGTTGTAGTAGCTTGACATGTAACTTGAATACTTAGGAATTATTCCTCTAATATTCTGATTGGATTATGTTATTAGTAATAGTTAGGGAGGTCGGAGTGTATCTTCTTATTTATTTATGATGACTGATCATTACTTATCATATATATATATTTCTTTTATCATGTGACTTATCCCTGTTATTGAGTAAGAGTGCATAACATTGGTTTACTCTCTTTATCATGAATATAAAGTTTATCAATACTCTAGATAGAAGTTTAGCTAGACCTTCCCAGTGGTAAAATTATAAATGACAACCTGGTAATATTCTAGGTAAAATGCTATAATGGTACAATTATCTGTCCGCTTGCAGATGTTCTTAATTCTTCTTAATCTTAATTGATCATATCTTTATATCATTTATATTTTTGCCTAGTCATATAAAATCATAGTGCCACTTATATACTTCTAAGCTTTATTCATTAGGGATGATAACCTAGTTCCATGCTAAGAAGTATAGGTAAATATAAAAGGTGACTAGTATTTAGAGACATGTTAATTTATTATCATGTATTTTTAGCGCCGTTGCTATTTAGCGATTGCATTAATTAATGTCAACAAGCATTTTTGGTGTTGTTGCCGAGGTAGGTATTAAACTTAGGGAGTATTGATAATTTATATTTATGAAAACATTGAAGTAACCAATTGACCTCTAACTCAAATAGGCTTACCCTTGTTCTTGTCTATTTATTTGTCTTATGCAGGGTAATGTATGAGCTTGACTTTCCAAAGAATTACACAGACAACCCAGAAGCAATATTAAAAAAGACTAGAGCCAAGCTCAAGAAGGTTTCTATTGAAAATTCAGAAGTCAGCCAAGCCAAGAGAAATTTAGCACCGGAATTTGAAGCTATGGCCAACAAGACTCTCTGTGAGTTCTCTACTCCGACAATAGAAAACATCCGTACTGGACCTCAAGTCAATGTTGGAGAAGATGGATTTGAGTTTAAGTCTGCGCTCATTACCATGGTGCTAGCAAGTTAGTTTTGTGGAAAGGCTCATGAAGATGCAAGTGTACATTTATAACACTTTCTTGACATCTGCAGCACCTTCACGATCAAGAGAGTAACCAGAGATGCTATTCTACCCCGTCTTTTCCCATTCTCACTATTGGAAAAAGCCAACCAGTGGCTCTACGCCAACAAAGATAGTCACACTATATGGGACCGTTGTTCGACTGCTTTTCTAACCAAGTTCTTTCCTACAGGCAAGACCAATGCTCTGCATGGAAAAATTGCAAGCTTTCAGCAACAACATAATGAATTAGTCGCTAAGGCATGGGAGCGTTTCCAAGATTACATATCAGAATGTCCTCATCATGGGATGGAGAAGTGGTTACTTATGTAGACCTTCTGCCAGGGGCTATTCACTTGTACCCGTGAATCAGTCGATGCTGCAGCTGGAGGTGCATTCTTGTCACTAAACCACACAGATGCAACAACGCTCATTCAGAAGATGGCCTCAAATCAGAGCTGAAATGAAGAGCGTGTTCAACCTTGTAAGAGAGGAGGAGATAAGCATCAGCTCGAGGAAGTCGACATGGTGTCTGCGAAGCTAGACCTAATCATGAAGAAGCTTGAAGCTAGAGACACAATGAAGAAGGAAGTCATACACATCAGTGATTCTCGCATGACTTGTGAAGAATGTGGAGATGTTGGGCACTCATGAGTCAACTGCCCAGAATTTTAAGAGGATGTGAACTACATCAATAACAACAATAACTATCAAGGTAATCATGAGTCCTCAGCAGAATCAATGGAATCAGCAACAAAGACCAAACTATCAAGGTAATTACTAAGGTAACTTTTAAGGTATTAATAATTATAGCAATTACAATCAGCCACCTTTGAGAGATTTAGTTGCTGGTCAATCTAAACTGCTAGATCAAATGAGTAAGAAGGTAGCCTCTAATGATAAAGTTTTAGAAAATATAAATTCAAGAATGGATACCTTTACATCTACTATTAAAAACCAACATAGCTTTAATAAAATATTAGAACCACAATTAGCTCAGATGGCAACTGCTATTCCTCCACTAGAGAAAGGTAAAATTTCGGGCCAACCGGAAGATTTAGAAACTACAAATCTTGTCGATATTCACAATGCAGCCAACTACTACACTCAACCGGCAGAAGTGAAGTGGATTGACTATTCACTTCCCAACAAGAAAGGTGATCCAAGGAGACATGTCATTCCTATCTCTATAGGATGTCATGTCTTTCCAAAAGCTGTCTGCGACTTCGGCGCAAGTGTCAACATCATGCCTAAGGTAATTTATGAAATGATACTAGGTAATCCTTTGTTGTACACAAATATGTGTTTGCAGCTTGCAGATCAATCCATCTGCTACCCTGAGGGAGTACTGGAAGAAGCTATGGTTCGTGTGAGGCAATCATATGTCCCAGTGGATTTTGTGGTAGTGGAGACAGGAGGAGATGAAAGAGCACATCATTTTGGGACGACCGTTCCTATGTACAACCAAAGCTATCATCTATGCAGAGCATGCCAAAATTGTCTTTTCTATAAAAGACAAGAAAAAGAAGTTCTCATTCAAGGAACGCATCCTACACTCCCGTGCACACCCACAGATGTCGTACCTACTTGAAGAGCCAACAACACCAGCACCCAAGAAAGAGAACAACAAAAACCGGAGGAGGAACAAGCTCAGCCAAGTGCCAGAAGAAACTATCAAAATGATTAATGCAGTCAACGCAGAAAGCGACCATTTGCTCGCACCGTCATTTCTAGTCAAGAAGGATGATCCCGGGTACCAACAATTGATTGCACAATAAAGCAAAAGATCTTTTGCAACACCTTCTGTGACATTGGATTGGGTGCTAACATAATGTCAAAGGTAACATATGAATATTTATTTGATAATGAACCATTGTACCCGACCTATATGCAGCTGCAGATGACGGACCAGTCATTGAGATAGTCTGAAGGCATAGCAAAGGACGTCCTGGTAAAAATTCAAGATTACTACTCCTGTCGACTTCCTGGTCCTCGACATGCCAGGACATGAAGACACACCAATCATTTTAGGGAGACATTTCCTCAACACCACCGACGCAGTCATCTACATTGGATCTGGACAAATTTATTTTCGACTTCTAAAGGTATGCTGTCAATTTAATAGTTATACTAACTATGAACAGCCGAAGAAGTACCGATCAAGGAGGAGGCTCCAATCTCGTCACCGTTCATTCAAGGATGGATGGGCTGGATTTCTTGGAGTTACGAGAACTAATGATGTAGTCCTCGAACCAAAAGTAGAAGCTGAAAAGATTGAAGATGAGCCAGTCAAAGAACCTCGCTGGAACGAGTGGGAGAAAGAAGCTGAGAGATAAGAGCTAGCTCTAAAAGAAGAAGCCGAACTTATAAAGAACTGAGTCAAGATGTGAAAGGAGAAGAAGGTAACGTTCGCAACACCGCAAGAAGAGCAGGCATCTGAACCATCATCAGGATCAGATGATGCAACCGATAAGTAAGTACTTTCTCCTTCCTAGTCCTGTCAGTAGACTTTAAATGCTGCACACTTACCATGAGATAATAATGGTAGTTATCTAAATACATTTGTTAGTTAAATTCATTCCATACATCTTGCATTGTTAAAAAGAAAATAAAAAGTCTTTATTGCATATTTGCCATCATCGTATTAAAATATACATATATAAATACTCTATAATATTCACTATTATTGCACATTAAGAAAACAAAAATATATTTACTTTATTGCGCATAGAAAAAAATCCTTATTGCTCTTACTTATGCATTATTAAAAATACTAAAGCCCCATGTGAATAAACTTGTGGTAATTCCCCATAGGAATATTTACTGTGGTGGTATAAAAATAAATATGCATGCATGTCATTTGCTATTACTTAATTGCATCATAAAATAAAAATCCTAAAAAAAAGAGAAGAAGATAGAATAATTCCTGCTAAAGTATATCAATTTAAATAAACTCATAAGAATAATCAATTGCTCATTTAGATGACCGCTAACCCCTTGTATAATCCAAGCTTTGAGTTTTTGGTGTTCTTGTTGGAATATAAATTTTGCAGGATAATACTATGACTAAGAAAGGGTCTACTCAGTGGCAACCAGTTGCTGCTGACGAACTCGCTCTGAAGTTCATTCAATAACCGACCACAGCAACATCTAGCTTGGAGGAGGAGCATTCCCCGCTTATCTAGCTAAGTATCTACAGTCTTATTATTTTTTAAGTCTATTAGTTAAAAAAAGATACATAACAACTAAAACTAAATAAAAGTATTTATCTTAGTAAGTTTTAATTATATATTTCTATCTAGTTAGGAGTCAAATAAGAAGATGAAGATTAAAATTTTGCATTGGAGATGATGAATAGTTGCTCTGCCATAATTCCTTTCAAGTGCCTAGTTTTCAACCTTGAATTCTACCGAGTTTTGGATATTACTACTTTGATATAAGAATTCACTTTGATCCTGAAACTTGTGGGTTGCATATGTTTGATCTAAGTCTAGGTGATTGAGGATATGATATGAGATAGTCTGAGCTGCTATTTATTTTGTTCTTAGCAATACTAAGTTCTAAAGATTTACCTTTTAAAAATTTAAAATCATGATGATCTCTTGTATGACAAAGCTTAAATTCCTACCAAAGCCAGATATAATATATATTTTAGATGAGGAAAACCTTTGCTCATATATGCTGCTTGTTTTGCATTGAGTTTAGTCAAGCTTTATTGTATACCTTACGAGAGGTTTGTCATGCTTTTAAAATCAAGATCACGCACACACCACCCACATATGCACTATTTCTACACCAGGAGTAGACGCAATCATTCTCCATTTTTTACTCAGATCCACCTCTACACATGGAGAGAACACCTAAAAATTTAATCTATAGGACAGCCCTCAAATAAATGCTCTAATTTCTTGTTGCAATCTCTCTCAAATATTTAGTATGCAGAAAGAAAAGGCATGTGGCTATGCAAAAGAAAAAATGGACAAGTGTCCAAAGTAGAATTAGGGGCAAAAAGCCCACCTGAAAAAAAGAAGAAAGAAAAATAAATATAGCTCATGTTTTCCTTCAATTGTTTTCAAATCTAAATGAGAGAAATGTCTTCAAAAGAGCAAAAGTAGAATTAGAATTAGACACCCTATATACACCTATCCAGCATATTTCATATATATACATATCTTGATTTGATTGTATGACTTAACTCTCTTTGAATTCATTGTTTGACTTTACAATATATGAATTACAAGTATGTTTTCCTTGATTTGTCACTCCTATGAGCTCCACTATAATCCTTAGTTGTAGGGAGAGAAAGGCATAACATTGTTAATGTCTTCGTAAAGATCCACAAATACCACATATATTGAGAGATTTGAGAGTGTCATACAATAAAAGCTCTAAGTTTTATTTTAAAAACTTACAAAAACTTTAGAATATCGGTTGAGCGAAGAGCTTGAGACATAGTGCTTGACTTATTTGTTCTGTCTTTCAATTGCTCAAGACCCAAATGAAGGCTAAGAAGCTCCATAGTTGAAGGTAATATGGGTGAGTTTGAAAGTTAGAGCAGTTTTGTTTAATCCGAAGGAGAATTTTTATTTGAAAGCATGTGTACTTTTAAGGCGTAAAATCATTGAAGCAACTTCTGATCCAAGTTTATCTAATTAGGCTTTGCTAAGGGACTAGCAAAGGGTAAGCTTGGGGGATTCTTGTTGACGGTCGTTAACGTCAACAATATATAGTGAAATAAACATGAGAGAATGGTCACAATACATGAAAACATAGAAGACTAGGGTGTTATCTGACGAATTTCACAAGCTTTGTTGAATTTTAATGTTTGTAGGGAGTTATACAGAAAAGTGGAGAGAGATACCTAATTATTAAAAGAATTTTTAGAATTTTACCGCGAGATAAATACTAGTATATTATAGAAGACCCTAGAAGACACTAGAACAAAGCGGAGACCGAGTGCCTGCCAGATGGGGCCGGCCGACCAGGGGGGCACCCCCTTCCCCCCTTCCACGAGCTTCTGGAGTATTCTTCTACCAACCTTGAGGATCAATCATAGCCCTACGTGAAGTCGGTTTGATCTAATGACTCGCGTACGTCCCACCGGGGTATAAATACAGGACAGACTCCCCTGAAGACATCAAGTCATTTAAAGATCAGTTCATCCAGAGCCAGAAACCCTATATCATCAGAGTTTCTGTAGTTCATAGCTTTAGCATTGTTAGATCAAATCTAGAGGAAGTCAAGCTGAGTCAACCTAGCTTGGATTCCCGATCGTTGACGAGCGTGGAGTTTTAGTAATATTCTAGTTCTCCGCTCTTATTGTAATTCTGTCTTTGCACAATTATTGCAATGTCAACATTATTATTCATATTTATTACATCCTTGAATGCATCATTTATTGTCTACTTTAATTCTAGTATAGTTAGGTTGCTATTTAGTTCGATCACATGTTCATATAGCGCTCGTCTATTTGGTCATAATATGAGTGGTATGCATTATGTAACCGTGGTGCTCAGATGCTTTACATATCTACGGATGCCTCCAGTTGTTAAGGTCATGTGGTAGATTGTGGGTGTGACTTTTATAAGCCCATTGAGTCATCTGTAGTCCTCCTCCTGTGCAGTGGATTATTGGTAGAGCAACATTGTCTTGTTAAGAAAATATTTGTATATCAGAGGTTTCTGAACTCAACTTCTCATGTTCATGGCTCCATTGTGATTATGATATATGGTAGTATTACTTGACGATGATTATTAATTGTAGTAGCTTGACATGTAACTTGAATACTTAGGAATTATTCCTCTAATATTCTGATTGGATTACATTATTAGTAATAGTTAGAGAGCTCGGAGTGTATCTACTTATTTATTTATGATGACTCTGATCATTACTTATTATATATATCTTTTATTATGTCACTTATCTCTGTTATTGAGTAAGAGTGCATAACATTGGTTTACTCTCTTTATCATAAATATAAAGTTTATCAATACTTAGATCTTCCCAGTGGTAAAATTATAAATGACAACCTGGTAATACTCTAGGTAAAATGCTACAATAGTATAATTATTTGTCCACATGCAGATGTTCTTAATTCTTCTTAATCTTAATTGATTATATCTTTATATCATTTATATTTTTGTCTAGTCATATAAAATCATAGTGCCACTTATATACTTCTAAACTTTATTCATTAGGGATGACAACCTATTTCCATGCTAAGAAGTATAGGTAAATATAAAAGGTGACTAGTATTTAGAGACATGTTAATTTATTACTGTAAGTGCAATCAAGCCCTATTTGTGGGTTTTGATGATAATGACCACACGATTAGAGGACTAATGAGATTTATCGAGATGACAAGCAGGCAAAATAAGAATGAGGATAATGCATGAGATGGTGAAGCCCGAGTTACAAAATGATGCGGTAATGGACTCAAAAGCGTTTAAATTCTTTGATATTTGATCTTGAGTTTAGGCTATGCCGCACTATAAAGGGGATGCTAATCTAGTTGGTTTGAGGAAGATAGAGTGCTCAAGTATTAAAAATAAATCATAAGAGAGACATTCTAGCACTTCACGAGCACATAGAATAATTTTTAGTGACTTTTGGCGTCGGAAGTCCCGACGGTCAGAAGTCCCGACGTACGTCAGCAGTCCCGACGTACGTCAGAAGTCCCGACGTATGTCAGCAGTCCCGACGTACGTCAGCAGTCCCGACGTACGTCAGCAGTCCCGACTGTCAGCAGTCCCGACATACGTCGGGAGTCCCGATGTTGGCCTTCGCGCAGTGACTTTGACCTTGTATGAACAGTGTTTTCTATACAGGTCAGAAGTCCCGAGATCTACGTCGGGAGTCCCGACGTAGATCTGAACGGTTAGATTTCTACTTCAAGTATAAATAGCCATCTCTTCACTTCTAACCGTTACGAACTCATTTCACTTGACCAAACCTTCAGTGAAAGTGCTCTCTAGCTCTCAAGCTCCCCCTTTCTTCTCCTCTTTGCTCCTAGATTCAAATCTTCCAAGAGATTGAGTTGAGAGAAGGGATTTGGTGAGAGAAACATTGATTCAAAGCTTGAGCACTTGATTTCTTCGTCAAGCCGGTTGGATTTGCGTTTGTTTCTCTTGGGTTCTTGAAACCCTAGCCGGCTAGGCGTCGCCTAAGAGCTCCCGATCTGTGGGAGAACCTTGGGAAGTTTGTATTACCCTTGATTTTCTAGTGAAGAACTCAAGTTTACCTTTGTGGTTGCTTGAGAGAGGCAAGGAGGTGAAAGAGACTCCGACCTTAGTGGTCACCTCAACAACGAGGACGTAGACAAGCCTTAGTGGCGAGTTGAACCTCGGGATAAATTCTTGTGTCCCGCGTGCTTATTGTTGTTGTGATTACTTGAGATTATTTGGTCTTTGTTGTCTCTCTCTCAAGCTATTTCTTAGGTTTTGGTCTCGATCTACAAATTGGTGGCGCTCCAAGGGCAAGGAAACACTTGGACAACTTCATCTTACCACTAGGAAGTGGGGTTGTAAGTTATTGGCTTCACAAAGTTCATTTGAGCACTTGTAGTTTATTCCACGTAGGCGTCGGAACTGCTGACAGCTGACGTCGGGACTTCTGACGACGTCGGGAGTTCCGACATAATCTGTCGGGACTTCCGACAGTTGCTGACAAATGACTTTGAGTTTTGTGTAGAATTTTTTAGATACGCCTATTCACCCCCCCTCTAGGCTTACCAGGGATCCTTACAATTACTATGCATTTTTAGCGTCGTTGCTATTTAGCGATTGCATTAATTAATGTCAACACTGGTCTATACGAAGAGACTTGCACATGGCTGAGAGATATCCGAAGTCTTCCAGGTTTCGTACATGACGGGCACGTTATCCTGACCATTGTGACGCATGTACTTGTGAGGCTGCAGGTACCAAACACCTACAAATTTATTTGGGAAAAAAACCTCGGTGAGGCACACAGATTCGCCCCGGCCAGGGAACGAACCCACAAGCGGTCGCTCACACACCTCGGAAGCGGACCAACTGTGCTATCGCTCGGTCCTCAGCGGACTGAGGAGGTTAAGGATGCGGTGGTGATGCCACAGGACATAAATTATTAGGTCCTTCCGCTTTCTTTTTCTTAAATAGAAAACAAACTAATAAAAAGAAAGGCAACCACTTTCCACCGACTCTCTCGCCAGCAACTAGCATATATCATCCATTCACACGAAATTTTTCTTGTTTGTCGGGATGCATGCATGATTCCAAATCTCGGGATCCACGCGCGACCTACGCGTACACCGGCAAAGAATGGTAGCTGTTGCTAGCTATATGAAGTTTTTTTTTATTAATCGTACCTGTATTATTGATTAAGGAAACAAATACAGATACGGATGCAGAGGATACATGGACAGCTGTCCCTGCCATCTTACAATAAGGTCCCTAAATAAAATAAAAATTACATTGAGGACCTTGGGCCACGTTTTGGGCCACGTGCTTCCCGAAGTCGCCAGAAATCTCCTTCGCTCGCCACCGTCAAGCCGATGCCCGCCGCCATCGTCGAAGAAGGCAACCTGGCCGCCACAGATCTGGAGAAGCTTCACCGCACACAGGCTTTGAAGGTAGCCACAGTAGCCACCCGACACGAAGGCCGGGATTGAAACGCCATGGAAAGAGCATCGGCCGGGATACACCCCAAGCTTCTCCGACCATGGATCGGAACTTCAACGAGAATATGTCAAGCGCGATCCCCTCCCCATCTTACCGCAAAGCCCAAAGCTGTCGCTGCATCCGAGACGAGGCGCGCCGCCATCACCGCCGCCACCCAAGGACAGCGGAGCAGCAGTCCGCGCGGACTCCTGTACAGGAGCCGGCGAAGCCGGACTCCACCTCCACGCGCTCGCCGCCGGCGCCGGAGTAGAACGCCGTCGAGACGGGGAAGAGCACGAGAGGACGTTATTCCTAGGCACCGCCGCCGCCACTGCCTCGACGCCCTCGCCGGAAACCTTTACACTAGCGGAATTGGCTTTGTTTTCCTAGATTGATGTACTAGCACTAGCTACAGCTGGGAGCGCACAAAGCTCGCTGGGAGCGCACAAAGTTCGGGTGTGTCTATATGTAGATAGATAGTTTCAACCATATGCTTTTGTCACGTCAATTGGACGGCAAGCATCATGGATTAGGCAGCGAAGTGGGAACATAAAACGACCCTACTAGCTTGATAGATAAAAAAAATAATACTAGAGTACGAGCAGTTTGACTAGATTGCATAAAACTGAAGATATCTACGACTACTCCGCTCATGTTTTTCAGTTCTGCTTTAGCTCTGCGTCGTCAAACACTTTAAGCTTTACGAACTCCGCTTCAAGAAAAAGGTAGAGCTGAGGGCTAACTCCACGTTTTTTTAGAGCACCTCAAAAAGTACTATAGTTTTTTTAGTTTTGTACTCTCACATGGAGTTGTTGGGTAATTACCCACATTGCCACTCATTAATCACTGATTCACTCGGACTCTCTCTTCCAGACTTCCAGGCATGCATGCTCGCGGCTCCGCTGTCTCCCGTGCATGCTCCAGCAAAGGGAATTGGCCGGCTGGGCTGCTCGGCTTTGGGCCTTGAGTGGTGTACGGTCAATATCCTTGTCTTTTTTTTTTAATTATTATTCAATTCTTTATTTTCAACAAAAAAACAAAAGGGAAAAAACCTTTAAATAAATATTAGTAAACACTAACGCATGTGCTGAGTACTACTTAAATAAACAAACATAAATCAGAGGCATAATAGACCATTTGCAGAACCATTCCTGGAGCTGGAGCTAGGCTATATGCCAAACAGTACTACCTGCTCTACGAACTCCATAATAAAGCTGTTTCATGGTGGAGTTGGTGGAGCGGAGCTGCAAAAGCGGGAAAGAAGCCGTCCCAAACACCCTCTAAGAGCATTTCCCAGAGTTGACAAAAAAATAGAGTATTCCAACAAACTCTGTAAACCAAGACGCTAGATGGCTAGTGAGGTAAGCTATTTAAAAGTAGAGAGCGAATGAGGTGGGATGGAGAGCTACTAAATTTGGAGAGTCATTTACAGAGTCTGTTGGAGACGTTTTCTATTAATAATAGCCAAATTTACCTTTAGAAAAACGATTTCGCTAATCTCTTAGAGATGCTCTAAGACGTTGTTGGATTTTTGTAGATAATAATTATCCTATCTGCTAATAATTATTGCTTTTGGATCCAAACAGATATAGATAATAGACTAGCTAATTATTAGCTGGACCTTTAGATAACAAAAAATATCTCATTAGCTAGACCAAATCAAATAACGAGGTATTAGTCAGTTAACTATTATCAGATAATTAATCCAAATATAAAGCCTAAAATTATAGATCAATAATGGATCGGCTAACTATTATCAGTTAATGAATCAAACCGAGCCTAAAATTATAATTCAAGATAGCCGGCTGCACAGGCCAGCAAAAAAGTGAGAAGCCTTCTGGAAGGAGAGGCATGCATCTGGTCAACCGATAAACTTGTCAACTCTCATGCGCGCTGGCACGACGTGGGGGCTCCCTTCAATTCAGTTCTTTCTCCTTTCTCGACGCTTGTTTAGTTTCCAAAATTTTGTAAAATTTTTAAGATTCTCCGTAACATCGAATCTTTGACACATGCATGACATATTAAATATAGATAAAAAATAAAACTAATTACACAGTTTAGATAAAATTCACGAGACGAATCTTTTAAGCCTAATTAGACCATGATTGGACACTAATTACCAATAACAACGAAAATGCTACAGTACCATTTCCAAAAAAATTCGCGATCCAAGCTAAGACCTTGGCCAAACACGTGTACACGCCCGCACGCTTAAACTACCCGCAGTGGGTACTCTAAAGGGATACTCTAAAGCTTTAGAGTATGAATATAGAGTAAAAACTGCTGCACTGGATACTCTAAAACGATACTCTATCATTTCTCTCACTCTATATTTAGAGTGGTACAATGCTTACTCTATAGTGGACAGTGACAGGCCCCACTAGCTAAACAAAGAAAAAAATGCTATAACTCACAAACCAAAAATCTAAATTAAATTTTGATTGCACCATTAAATTCGTCTTAATAAATTCTTCAAAACTTGATCACACATGGATATATTTAGATAAAGTTACAAGTGGGGTCCCACAGTGGATAGAATGGATAGAGGATGATATAGAGGATGGATGGGTGCGGGAGAATTGAGTATAGAGAAGAAAATCTTACTGACTAGGACGTATAGAGGATGAATATAGAGGTCCATGAGTGCGGATAGCCTTACCGCGTCCTTTGCTTAGTTGTGCTGGCCCACCAAAGAAACGGGATCAATACGAAAGTCCTACGCGTCGTCGTCTGGTGTACAGTTACCATGGAAAGTTCCTCTGCCGACTAAAAAGGATATGCTAGTAGTATGTCTTTGTGAAAGGAATAAACAGCGAATGGAAGATCACACGAGTGTTCCTTTGCTGCTCCCGTAGCACACTATTATGTTCCCGCGTTCGCCGCGCACATGCATCTTATAGCTTAGTCTAGCTAACCCCAACATCTCCACGGACCACAAAGCTCCATTTTCCAAGAAACGGGATCATCAAATACAAAAGTCGTATACGCGTCGTCGTCTTAAGTACACTTACCATGGAAAGTTCCTCTGCCAACTATAAATGAAAAAGAGAAACAGAACACCTTGATGCTGTTGGACTTAATATGCCTAAATAATTAACAGATGCTAGTAGTATTTCTTAGTGGTCTTGTGAAAGGAATAAACAGCAAATGGAAGATCACACGAGTATTCCTTTGCTGCTCCCCTAGCACATTACTATATGTTCCCGCGTTCGCTGCACATATATATATATACATCTCATAGCTAGTTTATAGCTACCCCAACATCTCCACGTACCACAAAGCTCCATTTTCCAGCAGGCTCCCGGCTTTCTCCACGTCCCCGCACCCCCCACGCCGATGTCGTCTCTGCCGCCGCAGCCAATCGATCGGGAGGAGAGTGACGACGGGTGCGAGGGATCGCAGCCAGCGAAGCGACTCCGGTGCTCCAGCTGCCGCGAGTAAAGCCCTCTCCTTCGTCCCCATATCCTTACTAAGCCTTAATTTGCAGATTATGCTGCTTTTTTTTTTTTGCCTTTTTTCTTGCACCACATCCCCTCCCACACCCTCCCCACCACCACCACCACCACCACAAAAATATACCGTTGTTTTTTAGCAAAAAAAATATATACAGATGATACCTACGTAATGCTGTTGTTTCGCTAAAAAAACAAAACGTTGCTATCAGCCAGCTAGTAAGATAACGAGACGAGCTTATTGTTTTATTCTTCTTTGCGTGCATGACAGTGATAAGCAGATGGAGCTGCTCGAGGAGATGCGCAACATGTTACAGAAGCAGAACCAGAAGATTGAATCCATGTTCCAGGAAAATCAGTATCTCAGAGAAAAAGTTTCAAGCCTAACCGCAGTAAGACAGTTTTGTTCACCAGTTTTTAAAAGTATAAACTAGATGATGAGCTTCATACCATGATGATCAATTCTTGTGCAATCAGTTATCTTTCTTTTTGGTCTTGCTGCCTACATTAAAAAAAAGTTATCTATATTTTTCTCCCCATCGGAGACGGATACACCACATGTTGCCAAGGGCGTCTCTAGGATTGTGAGGCCTAGGGAGGACTTTATTTGTAGAGACGACTAGATCTAGAGCAGTTCCTAAAACTAGGCACAACGAAGTAAAATTCATAACTTTTTTAAATGAAGTCAAATGAAGACAGACATCATATCAAAGTTGTCTTGAAAAGATCTACAATTTTGCAATTGACAACTTTTCATTTGAAATCATTTAGATCCCTCAAATTCTGTTTAAAGTTCTCGTATTCTGAAATTTAATTTTTTGGAATTTTTTAAACCACATTAGATGGAGAAATGACCAAAATCAAAGTTATGGATCAATAAAAGATGAAAAACATTGCATTAGATACCTTTTTCATTTGAAATAATCTATGGTCCCAAAATTCAGTTTGAAGTCCTCACATTTTGAAATTCAAAACTTTTAATCGATCCCGGATGGAGAAACGACAAAAATCAAAGTGGTAGATCTCCAAGAGCTATACAACTTTGTAGTTGACAACTTTTTCATTTGAATCCAGTTATAAAAAGGAAAATTCAGTTTGAACTTCTTATATTTCGATAACAACCTCAGATCAACAAATGACCGAAACCAAAGCTGTAGTACTTGACGATATCTATAACTTTCCGGTTAAAATGTTTTTCATTTGAATACATTTACGTCCCGAATATTCATTTTGAAATCCTATAAAGTGAATACAAAAGAATGTATCTACCCTATAGTCACAAGTTAGTTTGAGGTGGAGTGGTTAGAGGAGCAATGCACGAAGCAGTAGATTGCAGGTTTGAATCATGCTAGTGCGCACGTGAGCAAGAAATCATGTGAGGCTGCCTAGTGGTGGGGGGCTCCCTGGATTAAAAAATGCAAAATTGATTTGTAGAGGCGAGTCAACAAAAAGGTAGAGGCGGCTAGGCTGGCCACCTCTATAAATGGTGGTTGTAGTAGTGGGCATGGCTAGGATTTCAAGGACCGTGGACGCCGGTGTGGAGAATCTGCCTTGTTCCAATCGCCGTGTTCGTGGAGTCATAGAATGCGATGGATATGTTTGGTAATAGATCGAGAATATAGTAATTGCACTTAGTGAGGAATGTTGTTGATAGTTTTTGCACTTGGACGCCGGTGTGGAGAATCTGCCTTGTTCCAATCGCCGTGTTCGTGGAGTCATAGAATGCGATGGATATGTTTGGTAATAGATCGAGAATATAGTAATTGCACTTAGTGAGGAATGTTGTTGATAGTTTTTGCACTTGGTAGGAGATGAATAGTTTACAACAAGAAAATAAGTGCACTTAGTAGGGGATTATGTGGATAGTATGTATGAAGAGATTCAAATAATAATTGTAGCTAGCAAAGTGCTATTATGAGAAGTAGATATTTCAAGGACTGATCTCAAGCAATACTACATTCACTAGAACATTATGAATGTCATTCCTAATTAAAAAATGCTTTATGATTTGACACTAAACTTAAGAAATGCTCCAATAACATGCTTCTCTTACTATTATGGATGACTTGTGTTTCACTAATACTAGGTGAATTCCCCGCGCGTTGCTGCGGGAATGCAAGAGTAATTTGAATTGAGTTAGGAGAAATAGGATGTAGAAGAAATCTCGTTGGTGTATAATACATAAGTATATATGTGATATAAGCAGAGAACAGATTTAATTTTTTTATTAAAGGTGTAACTAAAGACAACAAAAAATATATCAAAGAAAACACGGTCACTAACCTATAGGATCGACCAGTACGGGAGACTAATCTCATCCACCCTCAACCCTCATCCCTACTATACCTGAGGGTCATCCCCCTCCCAAAAGTTCTAGGAGTTTTTCTTCATAAAATCATGCATGTTTTGGAGGACCACATATAATCCATGTGATATGTAGTTTTGCTAGGTTTTTGCTTAGAAACGGACTTTTGCTTAGAAACAGTTATAAAAGAAAACACGGTCACTAACCTATAGGATCGGCCAGTACAGGAGGCTAATCTCATCCACCAGAACCCCTCACCCCTACTATACCTGAGGGTCATCCCCCCTCCCAAAAGTTCTAGCAGTTTTTCTTCACAAAATCATGCATGTTTCAGAGGACCACATGTAATGCATGTGATATGTAGTTTTGCTAGATTTTTCTTAGAAACGGGCTTTTGCTTAGAAACGGTTATCAAAGAAAACACGGTCACTAACCTATAGCATCGGCCAATACGGGAGCCTAACCTCATCCACCCTCACCCCTCACCACTACTATACCTAAGGGCCATCCCCCTCCCAAAAGTTCTAGGAGTTTTCCTTCACAAAATCATGCATGTTTCAGAGGACCACATGTAATCCATGTGATATGCAGTTTTGCTAGGTTTTTGCTTAGAAACGACAATTTTGCTAGGTTTTTCTTAGGAACGGCCATTTAAATGTTTCCAAAAAAGTTATCGAAATATATCCATGTGGGGTCTTGTTTTGAAGAGTTTATTGCGAGGAACACCATGGTGCCATTGGATTTTAATTACGATACTTGGTTTAGGTGCTACGACTTTTTTCTATTTCAAAAGAAATAGCTAGTGGAAGATAAATGAGGCTTAGTGGGCGGATGACATCATTTTGCTGATGTGGTCCAATGAGAAGCCAGAGAAATAGGCTAGTGGGTCTTTGCTTTATAGGAGGTATAGATTAACCTTATATTAAGTCCTCATTTATAAATTCCATTCACAGGACATCAGCAGACTTGATGACTACCTTCAGCAATCCCCTGCTCCAAGGTTGGTAATGTTGTAAGAATACTACAGGTTTATTTATTTATTTATTTTCATTGATTATGCATTTTGAACTTTAAATTAAGGTAAAACATAGCTGTAATTTAAAATTTTGAGCTATATATATCTATACCAGCACAAAAAATCTATGACGTTTGAACTAATGCTATTGTATAAATAAACTTATTAACAAAAAGAATATTGATAATTCGTTTAGCCTTAAATTTGTCATCTCGCATATTTATGATGAATATACTCCTATTATTAATTATAATAAGGGTTAGTTTGGCACAGTGGTAGAGTCTCTCTACTTATGGGCCGAAGGTCTTGGATTCGAACCAATCTCCTTGTAAAATTATGTATGCAAGTGTAAAGCTGTCGTTAATTCCGTTTCTAGGTTCCATCTTGTGTGGCCATGGGAGCTTTCAGCACCGGTGTGCTTTTTTTTATATCTATGATATGAATTCTCATGGTGTATATTTTCAATTTTTACTTTACTAAATCAAAATGTGATATGGTATAATATGGTAGCTGATCTTTAGTTTCTGGCTATCCTTTTCTTGTTTTTCTACTACCTTGGTTATCAACCAAACAAGATACATAATCTTTTGCTTGATGTCAAGACATCTGTTCATTTTTGTGGTGTGATGGCTTAGAGTTAGTACTCATTGTACAGGTTCTTAAACTCATAATAATTAACCAACTAAAACAAGAGGAGTCCACTAAAATGGTCATATGTTTTTCGCTTGGAATGCAAAGAGTTTATTTTGGGAGATTCAGAGTCTAGTCACTAGTCACTATGAAACTATTGGGTGTTGCAGCACATGCATTTTCTAAGGTTCTAGCAACTTCACTGATCTTCATTTCTTTAACCCCACCATTATTCTTTGAAGCTTTATTACCTTCCTTGTTGAGGATTCATGTCAATTGATCAGATTGCTTGCCTAACAGTTACATTGTAGTTCTACATGGAAATTTTAGGAGTTGATTCAATTTCTAATTTTTAAAAGGTTGTAAAATTGAAGGCCAGTGATATTGCAAGTAAGGCAGATGAGGTATTAGTTAAAAAATGCTTGTAGTAAAGAAACCTTTATACCTAATGTACTCTATTAGTTAAATGAGGCTCTTACTTTTTTTTTCTAATTGGAGGTACTTTACTTTACCTCCCAAGCATCTGAAGGAGTTCAACAATAATATCATGAATCATGATTCCTGTGTACGTAGTACATACATGCCCATGGTGGCCTGTGTTATATCTCTCTTTTTCTTTGTTCATTAAGTAGCTAAATTGCCTGCACATTTGCAAGGTTAGACACTATGAGTTTGTTTTGTTCAGAGCCCAGGCAAGGTTTCTAGGCTAGGCAGAAATCCAGGTCATCAATTTTGAGCGCCTGGCGGTTAGGATGGCTGCCTACCAGCAAGTTGTCTGCTAGGTCGCTATCCAAACAGACCCATGTTTCTATTTAGGACATTGTGTTTTGTAATTTTTTATATGTCTACTTAAGGCATTTAATAGCAACATTGGTCTATCTAACGATGTTTTAGTTGGACTGCCTTCCATACTCTAAACAAGGTTAGTATGGATAATATGTTTTCTGTTCAGCTTCATAGTGCAATCAATATGCAGATATAAATATCTATCTCTCTTGTATCTTTAATTAACATATATAGTTTCTATGTTTGAAATTTTGAAAATAATGCAGCAAAATCTACCAATGACGGGCCCACAAATATAATTTTCACAACATTTCTACAGCTTAGGAGCTACATCTTCTGCCTATATATGCACCTTCGTTGCTTGTACAACAGTATATATTCTTTTGTTTCTATCTCAATTACTTTTTCTCTGTTTTCTGAATTCTTGGATTTTTTGGTGACTTGATACCACATATTATGTTTTTCATTAATATATATATGATACAGGTAGCTTTAATAAGACTAAATCCTGTGCCTTATGTTTACAATAATCTCTTCCCATTTCATTTCAGGGTGTTAATATCTGATCAGCACTGCAGCATACCGCTTCGATTAAGATTTCTGAATTCATGCAAGAATGATAAATACTCAAAACAAAAAATAGAAGCAGATGATAAGGCCCCCCTTAAGATTGCCATATACAATCATAAAAACGAGATCATAACCAGTGAACCATTTTCTTCAATGAGGGTTCATAGTGTACCCATTCAAGGTGACTTCGACAACGATCATAAAGGACAGTGGACTGAAGAGTACTTCCGTAGTAAAATAGTAAGTGGACGACCTGGAAAAGAACCTCTGCTGTTTGGGGATCTGTATATTAGGCTGCAAGATGGTGTGGGCTGTCTCAATACTGCCAAATTCCAAGACAATTCTAGTTTTGTTGCAAGCAAAAGATTCAAGTTGGGAGTCATGGCCGATGATATAAGAATCTCACAAAGAGTTCAAGAAGGAATAACTGAATCTTTTGCTGTAAAAGACATTCGGGGATACTGTAAGTTACTCCTCTTTTTATTCCATTATCAAATACATGTAGACTCTGCCACAGTGGTAGAGTTTCTCCATTTAGCCGTGAAAAACTCATAGGTTTGAACCATCCTCTTAGCAAATTTTTCAGTGGTAAGGCTGTAAGAAATTTAGTTCCCCTAACCCTACCATGTGTGGGAGCTTTCACTATGTAGATCTGTTTATCATGAAGGAAGGCGTAAACAGAATTTGTAGACACATAATTTAAGGTTTATCAGGAATATTTTCAATTTATTATTTTTTTTGTTATTAATCAAATCCATTATTTAGGTCCCTTGCCATCTAGTTCCTCTACGCAAGGTCATTTTTACTCTCTTATCTTTTCATTCTACAAGAAGAACAGATTAGTTTCCCTCCACATACTCTATCAACCCAGAATATGGCCTATTCTTTCTCCAAAACACAAAAGGCACCATTTCTTTTTGCCTTCTCTAGCAGTAGTCTGTGAAATGTAAAACCTTTCAGATTAATCATCACCCATTATTTTCATAAAAAGGATTATTATCAAATGATTGAGGAAGAGGTCTCTGCAATAAAAATCTAGTGGCGAGGCCAATCAAGGCTGCTTCTTCACTTAATGTGTGCTGTCTTTCTCTACAGCAACAAAGAAAAATCTGTATCCATCGCCCCAAGATCCTGTGTATAAACTGAGAAGAATTGCTAAGGATGGTGATAGGCACAAATTGCTAGAGGAAAATGGTATCAAGACGGTGGAGGATTTTGTATTGTCCTACAATCAGAGTCATGAAGATCTGCGTAAAGTATATATGCCACGCAATTTTGAGGATTGTTAGTTCTATTTTGTTCTTCCATACAATGTGACTGATACAATCTGTCTAAATATATGTAGATTTTGGGAAAGATTTCTGACCAAGACTGGGATATGCTCCTAGATCATGCTCAGAAATGCAATCCAAGACCAGGAAATCAGGAGCACCAGGTAATTTCTAGAAGTGATGGAAGTCGTTACTTCGAGGGATCAAGTTCAATGCAACCAACATGTTCTGCACCACAAAGTACGTTTTGTCATGCATCTTTTAGTATTTTTTATTGTTCCTATTATAGTATCCCTTAATAGTTTCATCTTTCCTCTGATAATTACTTTATGTTCAATAACGTTGCTACTTGAATTCTGCTTTCTTTGTTCTTCTTTTTTATATCAGTTCTACCATGTATGTGCGGTGACATGTGTTGGGGTGGATTAAGGTGTAAGTTTAGTTTATTTTCCACCCTAATTCATCCCAACACATGTGGGTTGAGCTAGGTACATATAAGTGTATCCAAACAAACCCTGGTAGAGAATTAACAGCAAACAAACCCTGTTTGGTTTTAGTGTTTTACTGATCAGCATGTTTGCACTCCGTAGGAGAACAAGTGGGCATCCAAGCTGAACAGGACCAAATTTCAGGCGCAGGAAATGAGGCTCTGTCAGAGTCTGTTTCATTAATAGATAACAGTACCTTAGAAGGGTCTAGCTCACAGCAAGGACATTCATACGGTCACGACACAGAATTTGATGATCATGGTAACAACTAAAACTTTGTCCTAACACTGTCTCTTGATTAATTAGTTCATGTTTTGATAACAGTCGTCTTTTTCTTTTGTGCACTACTTCCACATGTTAATCCGCCATCAGAACTGGAGAAAACGTTATTTCTTGCCCCATTGCTGGGACTGGACGAGGCCGATTTCTGGAAGTATGCTCTTTCCGATGTACCCGTAATTGAAGATGATGGATGGGGAGGTCACTGCAGTCCATTCGAGCAATCTGGGGGATGTACGCCTGCGAGTGAAGCAGGCAGTTGTGGGAACCTCATGCCATATTCACGTTCACCTGTCAGGGGACCACGCGGTCAAGAGTGCCCTGGACTTTCATCTTCACCTGCAGGGGGAGCAAGCAGTAGCAGCTACTGGACACGTCCAACTCCACCGATTTCGGCAGCCGACAATATCATGAACAATGCAAGTGCACATTTCACGGATGAAGAATAAATAGATTCAATCCCTTACAGGGCAAGAAAAAGTAGATTCACAGATGGGATGAGTGCGAGCTTCATGCGATCCTTTGAGAAGTATGTCCACTTAAATCACAACATTAGTTTGCATTCCTTTTTGAAAAGATAAGTGCGTGCGTGTTTTCCTACCTGTAAACAGTATTTGTTAGATGAATTTTTCGCTGTTTTGGGAAAAGGTGTATTGGCTGTAATTTTTTTTAGCTATGTTTTGTGTAGAATAAAGTTATTTCTTTCTATGCTGAATTTTGGTCAAAACTTCAAGTTGAAGCGAATTTAAAACTTCATTAATGTATATGATTAAAAAAACTCAGGCTACGAAGGATTTTAATCAAAATATTACAGTAAGAAGAAAGAGTAGACACTCCCCACTAGTCATCATTGGAGCAACCATGCAAGTGTATTGCTCCCACTTGATCCTTGCAAGGACCAAATGCTCTGTATGGGTTGATATCTTCTTGAGTTAATTCCCTCATTGCCATCAGAAATTATATGGCTTCCCTTAAAGCCTTCAAAATTGTTCATCTCCCCTCGGTGCCACCAAATGAATTTTTCGAGCAACTCCAACGGTTTGGCAAAAGCACTTGGGAAACTAGGATTTTTACCAAAACCACAAAAAACATCCTCCAACAGGTTGACAAAAGGACTTGGCAAATTGGGTAACTTGGCAAAAGAGGTCCTTCCACGTGCATATTTGCGCCGGTCTCGCTCGCTTGCCATCGCGATTTTAGGCGACGCCGCTGCTTCTCCCGCGCGCACGAAGCGGTCCCGCTTTCCTTTCCCGCACGCGCGAAGAGCCAGGGCGGGCGTCCTATTTACCTCGCGTAGTCGCGCGGCCGTCTTGTTTCGTCGCCCGCCTACATCTACAAGAAATAGAGTAGTACTACTTGCGTACCTTGAGCAGCTTTCTGAACTCCAGCTTCAGGATAAAGAAATAGAGTAGTACTACTTGCGTACCTTGAGCAGCTTTCTGAACTCCAGCTTCAGGATAAAGAAATAGACAACAGCTTTCTAAACTTCTTGTAGCACATTGCAAACTCAGGCACTCAGCGACCAGAACTGGCAAGAGGCAGCGGCCAGCGGCGTAGCGCTCATAGCCTCGTCCGAGATGCGGCGGGATCGCAGATTCGCAGAGGCGTTCTCACGGATGGGAAGACAGGGAATGGCGATCACGACAGGGAATCGCGATCACGATGGCCGGCGGGGTGGCGATCGGCCCTCTGTCGCGCGGAAGGAAGACTGACGCCACACGATCCTTCTGTCGCGGGAAAGTGAAGGGGCGTCCGCGTCCAAGCTTCACCGACCCGGTCAGGCAAAAAAATTGAGACATGTGGGCCAGTAAATTTTAATTTGCCAAGCCCAAATAGCTAACTGTTGGAGAAGACCTATTTTTCACTTGGCATTTGGTTTAGAGACTTGGCAAAACTATAGATTTGCCAAGTTTCTTGTGCCAAACTGTTGGAGTTGCTCTGCCATTCTGTCTATTTTGTCTATGTAACTGTTAACTAGCTATGATATTGGTAGGGAAATGACGAGTTTGCCCCCTCTCAGACCCCAAAACTTATACCCTGTTCGGCAGGCTGTTTCTGCGACTTATAAGCCGGCTGTGGTTGTTTTGCTGTGAGAGAAAAACATTGTTTCACGGCTGATAAGCCGTGCTGATAAGCTCAGCCGAACAGGGTGTTAGCTTCTTTCCTTAGATGTCATTGCATAAAACTATTGCTCATTTCCTTATATACCATTGCACAGCCAACAATACAAATATATATGGCATGAAAAAAATAAAATAAAATTTTGCTCAGTGTACAGATGATATCTGGTAGTAAACTGGTAGTACCTCGACAAAGATGGTAAATGTTCTTGAGATAATACTCCGTATGTATTCAGTATTCTCGGAGAAAAGCACTCAAGCCACATTAAAAAAAAAACTTTGGAGCTGCAGGATGCACAAGATAAATTAAGGCTACTGATGAACCTCTTCTCCGAGTTAGCAAGCACTGTTGTACAAATTAAAGCACAGAAATGCAGGGAAGCAATCCAGGCCCCGACACGCAGTCAGCACTGCCCCGGCGTGATGTCTACGTGCACCTGCCACAGCCCACAGCCGGACCTAAGGCCGTCGCGCTGCCGCCGCCGAACCACCCCGAGCCGTCGCGCCGCCGCTGAAGACCCGCCCAGAGCCGTCGCAGTACCGCCGCTGACCGGCCCAAGCGGCAAGCACGAGCGAGTCCTCGACGCGCGGTCGCCGCTGGACCTGCCCGAGACCGCCGCGGTCAACCCGCTAGAAGCCGTCGCACCGCCGCCGATGACCTGCCCGGCCGGCCGGAACCATCGCGCCGGTAAACTGGATCGGGACTCGGGAGGTCACGGAAGGGAGAGGATGCCGATTGAGTGGACCTGAAGTTTTAGCGTGGGCCCATGGTGTCAGTTATAGAGGGCATATTTTTTGGCTTCTGAAATTAGATGGAGACTAGGTTCATGCCCGTGCGTTGCTACGGGATAGTTAAACTTTTTTTACTAAAAACATATGGATCGCACGATAAGATAACAATACTGTAAAATTAAATATCGACGTTACATTTAATCCAAAAATCAAAGTTCGTGTAATTAACAGTCACGGAGAGCGCGGCATCGCAGGCTCACAAACTCTATTGTGTAGATCTTTCTGTGATGTGGCTAAGATAATGTTTTATATTGGCAGAAAGAAATCTCATCTGTAGGAACAAAGATAATGTTACCCATCTTTGTTATCTGCAATGTTTTTTTTTCACGGATGAATTTTCATTTGAAGATATCCTCGTTCCATCCAAGACTGTACATTCACTGCGGCCACATACTGCAAGTTAAATATAAGAGTTTGTCTGGCGTACATCAGCACTGGTGTGCCTTTACACCACTTTTCAACAGGTCTAGAGTCAATCACGATAAGCATCTTCTTCTGTAGGTCGAAAACATACCTGTTCGTTTCACTGAAATTTGGCATATGCTAATGCTTATGCTGATTTGCTGTGAGAGGACTGTTCGTTCGCTGAAAAGTACTGCTAAAGAATAGGACGAAAGAATATATTTTCGAACGTGTAGCCATGGCAAAAGAAACTACAAACACAATAGTGATCATAATAATAGGAAACAAGTAATAAAAGTAGGAGCAAGTGACTTACGTATCTGCACTGTGGCAAGTTGTATTTCAGATACTCATATACACCAATCGCAGCAGCCATTTCTTTCGCATTATATCTTTTACGGTATTTTTGGCTTTTTGTTAAAACACACATTTTCTAGAAGAGAGGGATATCGAGAGTCAGGATTAGTATAATTTGCCTATTTTATATAATTAGAAGAACAACAAATAAGGCAATATAACATAGCACAATAATAATTATAAAAATATGTTAACAGAAGCGCAGGTCCATGTGATGCTTCATATTATTTTTGGATTAACATTTTTAAAATAGTAATATTTTTAGAAAAAAATGAGAAAAGACCAAACTACACATAACCCACAATCACACGTACATTATCCTTAGCAAGCACTTCAGCTGTTCAGCAGCAGCCACCAGTGAGGGCGAAAGGACACGGGAGTAGAGTCCACTCCCACCACAACCAAATGCGCAGTGATGCTCTCGATCTAGTCCTTTCTTCTTCCACTCCGCTCTTCCCCCTTGGCACGGACGCACATGTGCTCAACGGATTCGGTCGTGTGCCAGCGAGAACTGGGCCGCTGCAGATGGGAAAACATAATACCACGATAACATATGTATAAGCATGTTATACTGTTACTAAAAAAGATATTACAATCGTGATGTTTGGACATTGATTATACTGTTATACATATGTACGGCTGTATGTTATACAGTTAGGTTTCATACAGAAATGATGATTTTACCCTCTGAGTAACAGTAAAATTTTGCTATATTTCATTATGGCATTGCACGATATTTTCATCCATTCCCTGGATATCATTGTTTTGAATATTTATTCATTCCAAATCTCCCACCGAGAGTATATACATATATATGACAAGAAAAGAATGAATAAAAATACATGGATAACACATTATGTTTACATAGACAACAAGCCAGCCATTTAATTGGTCACGGGATACACATGGATGACATATATTTTAGTGAGCTGCTCATTAAATCAAGGCTACACTCAGGTGCTCCTGATATTAGTATCACCATCCAAGTTTTGTATCGTGAAACATCACGACACCACTTTTGCTGCACATAGTAATGAGAACACACTACAGTTAGGGGCAAGGACAAGAATGAACAGAGGCCTGAACATTACTACTCGAAGAAAGCTTGCTTTGTACCTTAGAAGAGCCTCCCAAAAAAAAGCAAAAACAGGGGATGTTTAAGTATCAGTAAGTCCAATACCTAGTACCAATATGAATAAGAGCAAAAATCACAGGAAAAGATAAGCATCAATTACCTTTTGTTATTGTCGATAGGCATCGCGGCCAGTAAACTATTGCTCATTTTTTGAAACATAAACCTGTAGAAAAAGTTCAACGAAGCAAAATTATGATTGAATATGTTTTCTTCAAGAGGATAAAAGAATAATCATAAAAAACATTGAAATGTAACTAATATGCATCCATACGGACAAGTTATATAATTCTTACTACACATGGTTGACGGTCTTCACACCATGCTCTCAAGGGCTGCGACGCTGTCCTTGACCATGCTCGGCCTGTGCGAGTGCAGCACGTAGGCGCACGACGCCACCGCCTCGCCTACCATCAGGAAGATCCACTCGTCGCCGGTCTACTCCAGCACCTTGGAACTATCTAGCTTCTTCATGATCTCGCTGCCCGAGTTCGCCAACACTATCTTAATGAAAGAAACACGGAAGAGCACTACTGAATCAGTCAGGGTTCATGCATGCGGCATGATATGTCATTTCAGAAATGTGCTAGAGTTGACAACAAATAAAGGACTGAATCAGCGCTGGATGGATGGGAGTGTGTGATTGGTTCTGCTCTTACCTGCGGCCAGCATGGTCGTCCTGCCTGTGTCGATGCTACTAACCGCTGCAGCATGAAGAAAATACAGATCAAGTTTCTCATGCAGATCGGTCAAGTTTCAAAGTTGAGGGAAAACCATGCAACTGATTACTCACCACCCATGTCGAGGACAACGTACTGCACGCCCATCTCGCCCTTACCCTTGGTGCGCTCCTCCTCCTCGTCGATCCACCGCGAGATCTTGATCAAACCAAACACCGGTAGGTAAGACCCAGATCATCCTCGCCATCCCTCCATCAAGTTCGAATCCGTTGATCAAGCTGACTGCATTGCTTATCTCTCTCGCAGGTAGCAGGCGTTGGCGAAGTAGATGGGCGTGCCTCTGCGCAGCACGAGCACTGGTCCATCCTCCGGTAGACCATGGAGTTGGGATGTTGCCGAGCCGAGCACCGTCGTCCAGGGCCGCGTGATGAACAGCAAGGCGTGAAGGGCGGAGATGGAGACGGCGACAACCTGCCCGATCTTGACACTGCCAAAGACGACACCCAGGTAGGCGCCGATGCAGAAGCAGAAGTCCACCTTGTCGATTTGCCACGGGTGGAGCACGACATGGTAGTCGATCAGCCGCAGCATCACGGAGATGATGATCGCCGACAACACCAACAGCGGGGTGTAGTGAACAGTGGGGTCAGGAGCAGCAGCGTTACAATCACCGCCAGCGACATGACCACGTTCAACATGGCTGCCTTGCACCCGGCGTTGTAGTTCATGGCGGACAGTGAGAAGGGGCCAGTGGTGAGGTAGCAGGGCGTGAAGGAGTCGAGGATGTTCATCGTCCCGATGGTGATCATCTCTCCTCCTTTACGGGCTACGGCAATGCCTTCCTGTTTTTGGCCTGGTGAGTGGCGATCCCCGGAGGCTTGGCAGGATGTTGGGGAGGAAACGGAGTTTATCACGCGCGCGTGGTGGGCAATCAGGTTTCCCCTAATTTCCAATTTCCTTTTCTCTTCCCTCACGTATTCTGTTCCCTTATTTTCCAATACCTTCCCATTTCATCTTCTCTGCCGTAATCTCTTTCCTTTTTTTTTCCGTGTGTCGCCGGTGGGTTGTGGAAATTATTTTGCATTCGTTAGACAGAATCGACTGAATCTTTTTGATCGGTGACTTCCTTTTGCTCGGCAACTGCGTTGATTGCGCGGAGCCGAGGCCGGGGGGAGCGCAGGCGGGCGGGAGCGTATTGTTGTGACGGGCAGAGCGAAGCGAGATTGCATGGGGTGCTGTTTTGTTTTGCATGTCCTGAAATTCTGGTGATTGAAGATCTGGTTTTTTTGGGAAAGGGAAATTAGAGGAAGGGGTGGGAACGTGGGATCGCACGGCCAGGGGAGTGTGGGCGACGCGTTTTATTTCCACAGGTGAAACAAAGGTGAGGCGAAGGAAATTGTCGCACCATTCCGTTGTCTTACTTTTGTTCTTTTTAGTTGTAGGAGATGTCTTCCGTATGGTGGGCCCGTTCGGTCAGGTGACATCAAATTTAACAGAACGTGACGGAGTGACAGCGAGAGAAACAAAATTTTCGTCTAATATAATGGCGCTCAGGCGGTGTTTAGATAGGGAAAGGAAATATTCAATCCTAGCGATTCATTTATTTTCCTATTCCTATCCCACCCATTGTACCCCAGTATCAAACGGCACCTCAAGGGAATTAGGGAAGGAAATAATTTTTATGGCACTGAGGGAAGCCATGTAATTTTTAATAGCATCGGGGGAATTGACTCATATCTGCCCTCTCGTGCGGATTCCATCATCCGGTTTTAACCGGAGGGAGGACGGAGGAATCGAGGTGAATCCTGAATGTGAGTGGGACCCACACGGCCAGGTTAAAAAAATACTATGTACTTTTCATTCGTCTCGATTCGAACGAAACAAATGCGCGTGGCCGGCGAGGCCACGTCTCGATCTCAACCTTACCGTGCCAACAGCCATGCGATCGACAAGAACAAGAACAAGAAAAAGCCTGGAATTTCTTTATATCTTATCAAGAACAAATGCTGTGTACAAGTTGCATCGCCAGAGATGCAGTTAGAACGTGTGGACTTCATTGACAGGCATCTTGAAAATTGCATGATTCTGCCTGTGGTGTACAGCGCCGGTGAGGAATAAAATGAGACTCAGGCACTACTAGTACATGTACATCAGTGGGTATTGATCGCAATAACAATGCAAAAATGACATCAAGACATGTCTGACATCTTGATTACTATTGCTATCTCTGCTATGGAGGTTTCGGCCGGAACACGCAGTTCGTCTATCTTTTTGATGTTTTCATTCATGGTTCAGTTCTTCTGTGTGGACTGAACTGAAGAGGAAAGAATGATATGTATTGACAGCAGCTGACACTTCTAGATGGCAAATGATCCTTATTTTCGCTCTTCCAGATGACGCATTTCTTCATCTGGGTATAGCTTCCAGTAGCAACACATTTGTTGTGTTTTGCTCTGTCTCAGAAATCTGAAGATACACAGACAGGGCATCAGGGCAAGACACTGAATGAGAAGATGAGATTATTGCAGACTGACACTGACGACATACTGAATTGCGTTTGTTAAATTCGAAACCTGTAAGAATGTGAAGTGTCACGGGGCACGACGTATGTGGTCCTAGTCGTCCTTCCTAACCTGTTGAAGGCTCAAGGATTGGATCGGTTGGGCTGGCATCAGCGCCTGCGGCCCTGGAACTTTGCACTCCTGATGAACCAAAAGGTAAGCTATGTATGCAAGCAGGTCATCAGACAACTCGAGCAGTAAATCAGTGCCCGAGAGTGAGAGTTGGTCAGGTAGTAACTCTGAATGTGTTGATCCCATGAGGAAAGGAAAATTCAACATACCTATTTCGCACACAAAAAAATGCATTTTCACCTGAACTCAACAGCTAGTGATCTGAAAAACAGGACCAACAATTGCATACTAGCTAGCGGTTCCCAATGAAAAGGTGCTAGCTAGATCATTGTTATGGGTTAATAAGATAACATGAGAAAGAGTTAAGTCAGTAATGTGTTTCGAACCATGCAGTGACACATGAAAAATTCACAGATACACAGATCAGGAAACATTAGCAGAGGAGCTGCAAACCGTGTGTGTGCGCTGTACCATATACCAAGGCATGCATACTCCCTGAACAATTGCTAAGCAGCATCCATCGCACGAGAGAAACAGGAACGGCACAATACATGGTCTTACCACAGGTGCCTGTATACAAATAACAGATGGCAAACACATAAGTTCTCCAGGAAAGAATAAATTTCATAAAACTGAGCATGGTGCGCAATTCAGAATTAAATTGGAACATTCAGATCTCAATCTCTTACTGTCAGATATATAAGAATGGAATCCCAAAGATCCTCTACGTACACAGATCTGTTGTACCAGAAATCCAGGCCCTGATTTGAATCCTAAGAATTATGCTATATTGCTATTACCATGTTTCTTACACTACCATATGTACAAAAGCATGGTAAAAGGACTTCAGTTGAGGACCTATTTGGAAGGTGGAAAGTAAGTTCATAAGAAATTTGCAGAATTTGGTTCGAGATAGTTTAGTCCACTCAAGAATCAGCAAAATTTCGACACGCTCCAAACGGTGCTAGAGCTTGTTTCTGCTATAAAATATCATAACAGAAGCAACAAGTAGTAGAGAACTAGCAGTTGTGAACAGGTGGTTGTACCTCTTGGAAAGAAGAAGTGTCATGAGAGGCCCGTTTGTTGTTGAGATGCCTCACCCAGTTGAGCGTGGCGTCGACGTAGCTGACAAGGGGGAAGAGCTGGAGGTAGAAGCCGATCTCACCCTGCACCTCGCGGAGCTCGTCGGCGTGGCGCGCCGCCATGAAGCACCGGTAGACGTACCCGCGGCGCTGGCAGGAGCGCACGAGCAGGTACGCCCGCCGGAGCGTCTCCTCCAGCTCCTCCACGGGGGTCCGCGTCTCCGGCTGCTGCATCAGCTGCGTGTCCTCCAGCCGGCGCAGCAGGCCGCCGATCATCTCGACGCGGCGGGCCAACTGCTGGCAGACGGCGCGGTTCCGCCGCACTGTTTGCGCTGCCTCCGCGATCATGGTGATGAGGCTGAACGCGTCCACGCCCACCAGCTGGGCCACCGTCGCCACCTGCCCCACCAGAGCCATCTTCCTTCGTTCTTGCCTTGGTTTGCTTTGGACCTTTGGCGGTAGCCGCGAAGTACTGAATGAGGATTGAGGAAGATGGAAGGGAAGAGGGTGGTGTTGATGAGTGAGTGAGAGCATAAAAAGGCCAAGATTTGGTAGCCAGAAAGACTGACCAGTGTGAAAGAGATAACGCCGCGCCCATGCCATTAAAATGTAAAAGTGTTTATTTTTGAAACTGTGATGCTGACATGTATGAACAAAAGCCAAGACATTTGGTTTCCAGGAAGCTTCACGCTTGTATACACTATATCAATGATTTGAGAAAAATGGCGCTAAACGTGGTGGAGACTGAACTGTCAAGGTTTGAAATATTCCAAGTTGGACTCATCATTTGGCTGCTTCCTCATCAGTCTTCAGTCTTTGCCGCACAGTATACATCAATGGTAGCCTGCCTAGCTCGGTTTAATTTGTCCAGCAGCAGGGACGTGTGGCTGCTGGCTGGTCATTGTGACAATTTCAACATGCCCATGGAGTCAGTCATTCCATCTCGAGGTAGACTAAATTAACAAAAGCATGGAGTCATTAGCATTCCAGCGAAGCTTAATATAGCCAGAGCTGAAGTAAGGTGCCTTCTATGAAGCTCCACATTGTCCTTCTGGCTCAATTATTCAACACAAGATTTCCCAGGTGCAGATCACCTAAGCATTAATATTTCCCAGGTGCAAACAGAAGCCATCAACGGGACCACTAAGTCCCTCACCACTCCCAAGTTCTCTAAGTTGTAATCAGTCACTTAACTCACCACTATGCGTGTGCTTTGACCAACTTGCCAAATATTTTGCTGTTACTACATCTCTGTGATGTTTAAACAATCATGATAACGTACATATTATCTCCATACAATGCCTACGGGTAAAAAAACATTAGTTGGAGACTTGCAGTATAGCTCATTAATTGACACTTTCAGCATTGCAACTATCCCTCTGTGGCTCTTATAAAGCTACAATCAGATTTAGTACTTCCAATACACTGGCCTATTATTTACTGTGTGCCCTCTGCACCTCCTTGATGCTGCCAAGCATGGTGACAACTTCTGACATGGTAGGCCGATGTTTGGCAAGATGGTGAACACATAACTGTGCCACCCTCACACATTCCAGAATCTGAGCTCGTTCATGCTCATTAACGCGCAACAATGGATCAACAAGCTGGAGCAGCGCCTTTCGGTTATACTTGTGTGCCTGAAAAAAAATAGTGGAATCCCATACTGTTAGCATTAGTGGCTTTGGATTAAAAGAAAATAATTCCTCAATGACATATAACAAAAAAGAGTCATATCCTTGAAGAAAATGGACAAATAGTTGGTTATGCAGCTCGGAGGCAACTATTTGCATCCCTGAGCACAGAAATAATACTACATGCAAACAAATTCTCAGTCATGGTCCATCATAGTTCTTTAAGTATTTAAGTATACACAAGAAATCTCGTTGTCTAGAAAAAAGAAGACTACAAAAAAATCATGTAGCTTGGTGTACAATCTGGCGTGTTTTATTGCCACAAAAGGGAATGCCACTTATCACTAACACTGTGCTGCAAATTAAGATAATATTGTAGACAAGCCTGTTTAAATTATAAAACAAATACTTACATAAGCAGGGGGTGGTAGCTTACGAGTGCCCTCTGCCTTCATATAAGACTGGATCAGCCTTCCACTTATTATCTCAAAAAGTACTATACCAAAGCCATACACATCTGCTTTCTCCGAGATGTTTCCAGTAGCAACATATCCAGGATCTGCATAGCCACTAATGATGGAGAGGATTATCAGGACAATGCACGTGCTAAACACTTGAAGCTAATAGATAGGAAGGTTGATTTTATAACTTGATTTCTGTATCGGACGAGCTCTTACTATGTGCCCATAACAGTCACCTCTGCAGTCGTATTTGGAGCCAACATTAATGCCAGACCAAAATCGGTAATCTTAGCATTCATTTCATGGTCCAGCAAGATGTTGCTTGCTTTTATGTCCCTGTGGACAATGCACATCTGAGAATGCCCATGTAGAAAAGCAAGGCCATCTGCTATTGCTTTGATTATTTCAAGACGTTTGGACCAATTTATCAACTCCCTTTTTGTTTCATCTACAAAAACATGAATGCATTTGTTGCAGAAATATTTGAGCAGTATTTGCTGAAAAATGAACAGAAAAGATGAAAGGGACATTGAGTTAACAAAAACTTGCCAGCAATGATAGATGCCAAGCATTTATTTGGCATATATTCATAGACAAGTATGTTTTCTTCTCCTTGAACACAATATCCAAGTAGATCAATTATGTTCTTGTGCCGAAGATTTGGAATGGCATCAATCTCAGTTCTGAACTCATGTGGACCTTGACATGAAGATGTATCAAATCTTTTGATGGCAACGCTAGGACCATTAATTAGATTGCCCTAACAAAATTGTGTCCGTGTTAGAGAAGATATCTAAAGATGTTCCAGGGAGCTTAAGAAATTTCCAGGTGTCACATAATTCAAATTGCTGGTGAAAGTGACTGTTAGCCCAATGGAGCAAATCTCCGGTTTACCCTTTAACACCAAGCAAGGTGCTAGTTTGACTAGCCCATCCCAAGTTGAGAGTGCATTTCGAGATGTTCTTTTGATCTAGGTGCTATACTTAAGCAGCTCAAGAACTTATATCATACTATAGGTTGTCTTGAGAAAAAAAATTACCTTGTAAACATAACCAAATCCACCATTTCCCAGCAAATTTTTCTCTGAAAAGTTGTCTGTAGCAGCCAAAATCTGAGAGAAACTAAAACATGATAACTCTGCTCCTTTTGCACCACCAATGAGATTTACTAATCCTCCCATGTTCATGACTTGGCCTAATTCAAAAGAAACCCAACTTTGTCAAGGATTATAATATATACTTGTATGAAAAGTTAATACCAAAAAAAATGCATGTATGGGACAGCTATAGCATCCACAGTCAGATATGGCAGCTACAGTACAAATGAACAGAGCAATGACGCAAAGCTTCTGTCTTGTAAATCAAATGCACATATTTAATATAGCATTCATAGTGAACAACCAGAGAACTCATTATGTCAAGGCATTTTCATTAACTTCAATTTTTTTATTTCAATGAAATTTAACAGGGTAGAATTAGAAAAAATCAGTGATTTCTTCATGCTCTTGGGATAATTCAAGCAAAGATTATCTCTAGAATTTATGATATATTATACCCTTGTATCAAAAAGAAAGGCATCGATATATAACAAATATTGTGATGTGTATTTTTCAAATATTGACACGAGCTGTATTCCTTACATAGATGTACATGTACTTCATAGTAGGAACAATTACCCTAGTAACTCCAAATGGGTGTCAGCATGAACATAATAATGCAAATTTGGCAGCTACTAGACAATATTGCATAACTATCAAGTAAGTGCATAGCATACCTTCCATTTGCTCTTTGTCAGGTTTTAGGGGAGGATGTCTTCCTAGATTTTCGAATTTAGTGGCCTTGAGGGCCTCTGATCTGAGCCTGATATAGAATCGAATATATTATATTAAACATAATAGGCTATATGAATAAAGGAAACTCAAGATTTTGTCTGTTAGAAAGGCATTTCCATTTGTGTTTGTGGGTACCATGGATGAGGTCACAATTTTCTTTATCAGAGTGGCACATAATAACTGAACTAGTATCACACATGATGACTGTGTTGTTAGAAGAGTTTGAACAACCGAAGCATCAGCACCAGAATTGTCCACCGACCCAAAGTCCATTCCTTTTTTTTATAATTTGAAGACAAGTCTGGTGTTGGAGTGATAAAGCTTAGTGCACGATTCAGTCTACACTCTAAATATGTGCCAGCAAAATGAAAGACGTTTGCAACATCTGAATGCAGGAGTGATAGGCTGAAGGCAGTCCATAACTTTGACATGATAAGAACGATACCATACCTATCTTCATGTTCCACATGATGTGCTGAACATAATGCATCTGTGCTTTCCTTGATGACATAAAAAGAAAAGATGGCAGATAAGAACCCTTTGTGCATAACTTATATCTTACAAAACTTATGAAAATAATAAGCAAATATTCCAGAAACAACTTCCATTGACATCTTGAATCTTAATTTTAGTATGAAGCAGGGTAAATGGAAATGAGGATTTATGCACATGTTTCTATAAAAATAATATGTAGCTATTGTACAATGTTTCTTACATAAGTTCCTTTGAGCTATATTTTTTTTACATCCTCTACAGGCTCCAACAGTTGCATAATCTTGAGCCTTGGGTTGGGTATGATCCTAATTTCAGTAGGCTAGTATCCAACTAACACAATGAGCAAGAAACCATAAAATAAAAACACAAAAAAGGTGAAGTTTGCATTTAGAAATAGATTTGAGCATGACATTGGCTATAAAAAAAACTGGTCTTTTTGCTTCAGGGGAAAAACAAGTCTTACAGAAACACAACAGTGTCTTACAAAATTGACATGACAAGATACATACCCTTGTGCACAAAGGACAAGCTCGGCTCAGAAGCCGCTCCCAAGTACGGGTGTTGTCAACAAAGCTGACAAGGGGGAAAAGTTGGAGGTAGAAGGTGATCTCATTCTGCACCTCGCGAAGCTGATCAGCCTGCTTCCCTCCCATACAGAAGCTGTGTAGGTAGCTACTGTCGCGACAGGATGTGATGAGAACATACGTGTGCCGAAGCGTCTCCTCCAGCTGCTCCACTGGGTTCCTCGTCTCCATGTGGTGCATCAGCTGTGTCCTTTCGAGCTGCTGCAGAAGGTCCCCAATCATTCTTGCATGGCGTGCCAGCAGCTGGCAGGTCTCCCTGTTCCTCTTAACCGTCTTTGCCGCCTCCACAATCATGGAGATGAGCCCATAGGCATCGACCCCGGCAAGCTGGGTGATGCTTGCCACCTGACCCATGCCACTCCAGAGTGCCATGCTCTTTGGGATTGGTTTCCTCGCAGATTTACCTTAGAGATCCCTGAAGAAGGCCGAGCTAGAAATGAAGCCAAAGTACCTGGAAGCTAAAATTTCTCAAAAGATAAGTTAGGCTACTGACTTTGACCGTGAACAGAAAGCAAGAAGATCAGAAAACACGGTCTTCCACCAGTGACCCAGTCGCCACGCACTGAAAGTTCCACAGATGTGGTTTCACATGTTACATCCCAGCTGTTGACTTGCACGAGTGGTATCAAATTCTGTTGAAAGCAGAGACTGAAACAGAGGAAAGCAAAACTAGCAGGGCTCTCTTCTCCACGGAACATTTGGCACTCTGGCAGGTTGTCGAATTTCCACAAACGCGTGGGTCTCACTACAATATCCCCACACCGTCTCAGGGGACAGTTGACTGCTTCTTGCGGAATTTACACAAGCACCGGCGCTGCAGAGCCATTACATTGACACTGACAGAGTGACACCAGCTAACTGCCAATCCAATTTGGTGTCGCTTGCAGGTTTTGCAGCGCACAGCGCACCATGCTAAACAGCCGGACAAGGGGCTCACCGTGGTGATGGGGTGGCGAGACGAGGGCGCCGCCTGCGTCCCGGCCCTTTCAGGTGGTTGACGCTGGAAGCGACATTTCCTCAAACAACTTCCACGCCCCCGCCTTTCAGCCGGCACAACACACAGACCTCAGACCATAAGAGCGCACCCCGGTGAAATCCAGCCCGGGCATTCTCACCTCTCCCTCAACAAGGTTTGAGGGTTCATGGCGTCTCCGTGACGATACCTCGCGCTCTGCCATTTCCGGCAGCAGCTGCGCTACCTTGTTCGCTTTCTCCTTCTCGTCCCGTCTCCGGGCGGCGACTAGGCAGTGGCAGACATAACCGCGCGTGCGCCGTTACCTTGCTGCAGTGGCGCGGCCAGTATTTCTGGAGAGAGGAGCGAAGTAGGCGGCGATTCAGCGGCGCCGGCGGCCGGCGGAGCTCTGGCGAGCGAGCGGCAAGCATGATTGGATAGAAATTGGAATGGGCCCACCACAGTCCACAACTACCGCAACCGGTTTTGACGGGAAGGAAGGTCAGAAAATCCCAAAGCCAACTTCCGCATGCTTTTTTTTTATTGTTGTAAAAAAGCTTACCTTTTCACAAAAAAAAAAATTCCACGTGATTTTTTATTTTTAATACTGTTCACTACAAAATTACGAAAGTATTGCTTTGTCGAAATTCAGTTTATTAAAATCAATTTTTGCCATTTCAAGAAGACAAAAGTAGCATTACATACTAAATTAAAAAAACTATTTGGCATTTCAAAGTGTGAAATTATAGAGGCACAAAAATACTAGTTTCACGAAATGCTTGTACTAAAATATAAATTTTGTCCTTTCAAAGCACGAGATCTAAACTATTCACGATAAATCATATGCGGATGGATTCTCTTTTTCAGTAAACAAAAATAAATACTTTTTGTACCACCATTTGACAAAAAATGATACTTATGTCATTTCGTCATGAGAATATAGTTTTACACTTTGAAATGGGAAATTTTGGTTTTCATTATTTTTTCTAAAATTGTGTAATCCAAGTTTTCAAATAGATTTTTTTTGACTTTTTGGTCAATTGAAATGTCTATGTTTTTTTATAATGTTTTAAGTATCTTATATCACACAATGTTCTTGCGAATGGGCCTTAGCCCTGGGCCGCACAATCCCAGTCCCATGGGCTTGCAGGAACGTCCGCTTCGTCACCTGACATTTAGGTCCTGATTTGGATTGCATGGACCACTTTAGCTCTTTAGGCTCTAAGCAGGAGGTCTAAAATTATGTCTAAAATTTAGATCATCTCATAAAACTTTAGACACACAAATGAGCTAAAAGTGGTCTAAAGTTTTAGTATTCAACTTTAGTCAACTAAAGTTTAGACATGAGAATCCAAATAGGCCCTTATATGAGATCTCTTTCAAGCCTCCTTTATCGGTTGCTTCTTAATTTTTCTATGTAATATTAAATTTATAATAAATAAAAACAATTAAATATTAATGACAATATACTTTATTTATCGAACTCAATTATTTACAATTTTGACTAGGTATTTGATTGAACAGTAACGTCCTATACGATCCTAACCCGATCTCGATGTTATCCGATTCTGCTATGCTCCTCTTATCGGTTCCGCGACAGTTCCTCATGACTTACAAGTCGCAGGCTTGTGAGCATGCATGCGACAGAGCACCAAGAACCATAGAAGATCAATTGTCCAATCACTTGTATCAACAATTACACATGTTACCCAAATCAAACTACCTACTTTTTTGTTTGGGTAACCACCCATTTTGATACTACTCATATTTTACTTTGTCTCCAAACAGGCTACCCAAATCCATTGTGACAGAGAATGACATATGCGTCCTATATGTCATCCTCTCATCTAGTTCTTCATTGTGCCATACATGAACTCGGCCAAGCACCACCGTGCCGGGGAGGGGAGCTGTGTTCCTCAGTTGTGCTGCGGCCGCCGTGGGACGGAGGGAAGCTACGTTTTGGGGATTTGACTTCGTCATAAAACTTAGCCCAGAACTTTGGAGTTATATTTGCAATTTTTGTAACAAAATTTGCCTGCAGGAATGCAAAGAGCGAAGATGACATTTTGACTTCGCTCAAAAGGATTCGACTTCGCCTCAAATAAAGAGAAGAATGGAACAAGTTGGAAGCCAAGATAGGAATTTGACTTCGCGTGGCAAGCGAAGTCAGAAGAAGACAAGGCAAAGATTGGCAAGTACCAGCGGAAGAATGAAGCCTAGAATAGTGAAAAAGACAACTTCGCCCCTGTAGTTTAAAGAGGTTGTATCGATTAAAGAGAGGGGTAGAATGGTTATTTATATGTAAATACGAAGGCTGGGACCTCTATAATACCCCCTTTGACATGTACAGTACGATCATGAAATGAATACAACTTTGGCTTGTGTTCGACTTTGATACTTGTGTAATTGCTTTACCCAACATCTGGCACCGCCCAAGCAGAGGAGGGCCGCACCGGGGAGATTCGGTTGGGGATGCACCACAGCGCCGGGAGGGCCGGGGTAGCACCGCAGTGCCGGGTAGTGTCATCGGCGTCGTGGGTGGCCATGTCGGAGGCAGCACCACTGCCGCGCCGGGGGATGGCCGCCTCGAGAGCTGCCGGGAGCATGCTCGCCGCTCTTAGCTGGGCCACAGAGGCGCCGCCGCCCGGAGGACAAGGTGGGATGCAGTCGCGGACAAGTGCTCGGCAACAACCTTGCTCGGCGACGACAGGGAAGATACGGCGTGCATGTGAGTGCAGAGGGGAAAAGGACTGAATCGATTTTTGGGTAGTCACCTTTGGCCCAACAGGAATAGGTAGTGGGAGGGAGAATTTGGGTAGCCAACATATTTGAGAGGCCTAATAGGTAGTCTGCTGGAGTGGATTTTTTGCCATCCACTACCCAAATAGGCTGCTGAAGATGCTCTGCCTCATCTTTTTTGCATTGCTTGGAGCTTGTTATGGCTCGCAAGAAATGATCTTGTTTTCAAAACGTAATAATATCTTCTCCTGATGTCATAGTGCATCGCTCTTTAATTTCGAAACTCCTCCTTAGGACCATGGACCTAAACTGGGTGCGCGGTGACTGGTGAAGGTGACGGAGAGATCAATGCTGCAGTTGTCAGCCCAATCTATGGATGATGCAGATGCTATAGATAGTTTAAACTTGTTTGGGTGCTTTTATTTCACTTTATCTTTGCATAGAATGCTTAGAGGGAGGTCAGAGAGAATGTTTCTCCGCTTGATGGCAATAAACTTCTAAGACTAATCTTGTATTAAGCTGGTATCCCAGCAAATAAAAACATAAGATGATAATTTTTATGGTGCTTGGAAAAAAAACTAGAGTCATCCATTTGAATAGATCTAATGGTTATAAAATAAGAAAACCCAATGTAGAGGAACTTAAGCTGTGGACTGGAACCTATAATACGTGGACTAGGAGCCACAGTTCCAAATCTAATTGGAAGGGTATAATAGTACTTTCACCATCTCAGGAGCCACTCTTGATGCCTCCACCACCACCTCTGATTCTTTCACCACCACCAACAACGGAAGCGATGACTTCACCGCAGATGGTGCCAACTATTGTTGCCATGCCCATGGCCGTCTCCAGCTATGCAAGCTTGGATTTGCACGCGCTCTGCAGCTCCTGGCTCCTTCATCTGCTGTGCAACATGTGAGCAGCCCACATCTAGGCGACCTGGCTGCCGCACCCAAGCCTAGGAAGTCCACCAGGCCCGCCTGAGAGGCCCTGAATGGGCTTGTAATGCATGTAATGAGCGGCCCAGTGAGTGAGGGATAAGAGCGAGCAGGAGCGATGGCTCTGGCATCTTTTGAACCCTGAGACTTATTCTATTTTCTCCGATTCCACTCGGCAGTCGCCGCTTCTGCCGACAGTGGTATCAGAGCCGACGATCTCCGGCCACCGTGCGTGCTGGAGCCCTCCTCCATCTTCCACCCCCACTTCACTCGCCTCCAGCATTCCCGCGGCGCCATGGACCCGGTGGTCCGCTAGATGCTCGATGATTTGCTCCAGCGGTTCGACTCTGTCCGCAACGAGCTCGACGGCCTCGGCAACCGCCTGGATCGATGCTTCACCGACTCGGAGACCGCTCGTTCCCAGCGCGATGCCGTTGTTGACGGCCGACTCGAGTCTCTGGAGCACTTCGCCTCCACCCAGTACACCGCCACCATCGTCGCCAACAACTGGGGCGGCCACTTCTCCGAGCGCATCACCGAGCTGGAGGAGCGCGTCCACGACCTCAAGATGGTCAGCTACGTCGAGATCTAGGATGAGCGCGACGAACGCGTTGCCGTGCTTGAGTCGGTGGCGGAAGCGTTCGAGGTGTGGCGACCACGGATCGAGAGCTCCCCTTCACCGTCCGTTCGGAGGTGTACCGGCTCTCCAAGCTCTGGGATCGGTCTGGGGCCACATCGGCCGATGGATCGCCCAACCTCGTGGTGGTTCCTGAGTTGGTCGTCGGGCATGTCTCTGCCGGATCTCTGACCGACTGGCCCAAGGGGCACTGTGTGTGTTCGACTACACGAGACATGGGGCATGGATCAGAGACGACCATGGCCCCGTTCCCGGCCAATGGTACGTTCAATTTCCACCACCCTTCTTCTTCCTTGATGCCGGGTTCCCAAACTTACCACCCTCCTCCACCGATTCCACCAGCCCCTCAATACCCACCTCCACCGATTCCACCAGCCCCTCAATACCTACCTCCACCGATTCCACCAGCCCCTCAATACCCTCCTCCACCGATTCCACCCGCCCTTCAATACCCACCACCACCGAATCCCCAACCCCTTCACTATCTTCCCCCAATTCCAGGCCATACCCCTCCCAATCCTCCGATTCCACCGCCCCATCCCCACAATTCCACCACCAACCCCCATCTCGGCCAATTACCTAAGATGTTGTTTCCCCAGTTTGATGGAGATAACCCTAAGCTCTGGATTACTTGTGCTCAAAATCATTTCGAGATGTACTCTGTTCATCCTTCCATCTGGGTTCGGGTGGCCACCTATCACTTCACTCACGTGGCTGCTCGCTGGCTCTAGTCCGTTGAGCGTCGCGTTCAGAACATCACTTGGGAGGCTTTCACCGATTTGCTTCACGAGTGTTTCAGCCGTGATCAGCATGAGCTCCTACTTTGGCAGATGTTCCATATCAAACAAACCTCTACCATCTCTGATTATATTGAGTGGTATACTGACCTCATCAAACAACTCGCTGCCTACACATCATACCCAGATATTCTATCCTACACAACCCGGTTCATCGATGGGTTGCGCGACGACCTTCATCCTGCTGTTCTTATGGCTCATCCTCCCGATTTGGATACTGCGTGTACTCTCACTCTGTTACAGGAGGAGGCCATGGAGTAAGGATAGCGCAAGGAATTCTGGAAATCTGATGGTTCTATTTTCTCCAAGACGGCAGTCGTCAAGGGAGCGCTTCATCTACCTCCTCCGCCGCCTCGGCTTGCATTGCCGGCTCCTGGCGACAACAAGAAGCCACCCACCAAGACGGCGTCGGTGGATGACAAGTTCTCGTCCCTCCGCTCCTTCCATAAGGCTCGAGGATTGTGCGTCCGTTGTGGCGAGAAATGGGCACCAGGTCATCGTTGTGCTGCGGTGCCCCAACTTCATGCCCTCCAGGAGATTTGGGAGTTGTGCCAGAGTGATTTCTATGAAGAAGGTGAAGCTTCTGATGCTACAGATCCAGAACCGGGATAGTTATGCCTGTTGCTATCGTCGGTGGCTCTTTCTGGCAGTTCCTCTCTGAGAACATTGCAGTTGCTGGGTTCCATTGCTGGCCGGGATATCTCTGTGCTTGTGGATTCAGGAAGCAGCCACTCATTCCTAAGCTCTTCTGTGGCCGCTAGTTTGTCTGGGTCTCGGCAGTTGTCTCCTCCAGTTGCTGTCTGAGTTGCGGATGGAGCTTCTATTATGTGCACCTCTGAACTTCCTGATGTGGAATGGTCTGTTCAAGGATATTGTTTCCACTCCACCTTGCGGGTTCTGCCCTTGGGGTCTTATGATATGATTGTGGGCATGGATTGGCTTGAGGCCTTTTCCCCAATGAAAGTGCATTGGCGCGAAAAGTGGATGTCAATTCCTTATGGTAATAGCAATGTGTTGCTTCAGGGACAGACTGTCACACTCCAATTAAAGGACAATACAGAGTGCTTACATCTTATGTGCGCCCCAGGAGTAGTCGCACACATAAGCCGACAAATTAACATAAGTATCATCACTGTGTACATACATAACGTTATTACATCACGTAGTTTTTACATGACAAGCGAAAAAGTAAATAGCAACTCTCAGGCGTAGTGTCTGATCCACAAGGAAGGACGACTGGTTGACCCAAACCTAGAAATCTTCCGGGAAATCCTCGTAGAAACTGTCATCTATTACCCATCCGGGATTTTTATCCAAAAACAAAATAGCAACAAGTGTGAGTACACTTGTACTCCGCAAGTATAGTATGAGGATTCATGAGGCTCAAAAAGGATAGACACGGTTGACTGCAGTTAGCATTTTTAGTAGATCAATATTTCATTATTAATCATTATTAAGTTATGCTCAAGCTCTCATTTAACCCACATGGTCCAATACTAGAATTAAGAAGAGAAAGCAACAGTGTGATCTCATCATCATCATCATAGTTCATCCACGTATCAAGTAACCATTTATTCTGTGAGTTTTCAGGGCCGCTCGTGACCGTGAGCACGGCTGTTATAACAGTTTTAACACTCTGCAGAGGTTGTGCATCTTTACCCGTGAATCGTGTTACCCATATGCCCGGGGCCTGTCGACCCCCTAACACTTCCAAGGTGAGCAGGCAGGGCACACTATGAAGCCTTCCATAGGCCTCTTCTAACAAGTTAGGGCCGCGAGGTTTCCTCGGCAGGCAGATATAGAGAACCCCCTTTCGATGGCACAATTCCCGCAGGCTATACACATCTGAACAGAGGTAGTTCTATACCCAACGTGGCAAGCCCCTCTTGCGCCCTTTCGGGTAACCTCTAACAAGTTAGAAATGATCCTACTACTGAGCTAAAGTCGGAGCCATTTAACTCCCATGGTTGCACTGTATGTCCTAGCTTTTGCCCTACAGATAAGTCCTTACGGAGGGTTTAGGGCAACATGATCAACATCATTTGCACCATCGCCCTTTAGTTCCACTACTATCATCATGTTTATCCGTTGGTTCCATTAATCATTGTGTAGATCATGTTTAGTTAGAGCACTAGCATTCTACCCAAATGCAAATAATCCCCATAGGAATCAAGGTACAGGTCATCAATTTGCTAGGAAGTCCTTATAATCAGGCAATATTAGACACATGCATAATGAATATGTTATATAATGAATAGGACAACAAGGTAGGCCCATGCTATACTTGCCTTGGTTCACGAACTGCTGCTGGTCTTGCTGCTCCTCGTACGCGTCCGGATTCCCGACGTACTCCTCACCATCTGAACTCGAACGACACGAAGTACAACACGCAATCCGGAACAGACATACAAGCAAAACATAACTACGATTAGAACAGTACACCAACAATAAATAAATCTAAATAAAATGTTTACCAAAATCATCTACGTCTCGCTATGATCGCATTGACGCGAATTGCACGAAAAACGGAGCTACAACGCAAAAGTTACGCGCTAAACAAGGTCCCAAAACTAGCTATTAAACTAGACTTAATCGAGAAACCCAAAAGCTTCTAACAGGTCTATCAGTAGCACTAATGCATAGATTACGAAATTACGAAACTAACGCAAGTTGAACGGGTCGATTCGGAGCTAAAATGATGATTTTATACGCGTTTTACTACGGTGGCAATTCTGTAAATAAATCAAACTATTTTTGGATTTAAAATAAATCAAGGAAATTGGATTTTGAAATCCGGCCAAGGACTGCGGGTGGAATAAAGAAGAATCCGAGGGCTCTTTAGAAAGAAAACCCGCGAAGGGGTATCGGCCAACCAGGGCCGTTCATCTCGCGATGTGCGGTCGAGAAAGAATGGGGGAGAGTTCAGGGGCGCGGGCCGCCGGAGTTGGGGGTGGAGGCGGCGGCGCCACCATTGCCGCGGCGTGGAGCTTGCCGGCGTTGCGCGCACAGGTGCTACAGGGCTCTATTTTCAAAAAGGAAGGCTCCGGAGTGAAGAGGAGAGGATAGCGAACTCGGTGGGGCACATCTCGCGGGCGGAGGACATCCTGCACGGAGCCGCCATGGCCGGCAGCAAGGGGAGCTCGTCGACGCAACTAGCTAAGGCCCTAGAGGCCACCGATCATCATGGGAGAGGGACGGGGAGAAAGAGGAGAGAGAGACGAAGCTCACCGAGTGAAGAACACGGGGTGGTGGCGGCTTAGAGGTATCGACCGACGCGGTGGCGGACGGGACGCTCCGGCGGTTCGTCGCTGCGGCTTCGGGTGCTCAAATGAGGGGGAATTGGTGCGGGAATGGTAGCAGGGGAGGCGGTGAAGGGTCCGGTTCCCTTCTGAAGGCCGGGCGCGGGGGGAAAGGACGCTCCCACGTTCAGTGGTCGTGGGCGCGAGGGGGGGGGGAAATGGCGGTTGCACTTGACCGAGGGAAACGGAGGAAGCGGCTGGAGGTAGAGGAGAGCGCCGACATGCGGGCCCGGGTGGTCAGCGACTCAGAGGAAGAGCAGGCGCGGCAACGGCTGGGCTGATTCGGGCTGGCCCAGCAAGCGGAGGGGGAGGAAGGTGCGCGCGCGGGCCGCCTCGCCTGGAGAGCAGCAGGCCGAACGGGCCGCTCGGGTCGGAAAGAGAGAGGGAAAGGGAAAGAAATTATATTTTTCTAATTTGATTTTTCAAATCAAATTTTCAAATGTTTTTTTGAATATCTTTTGAACTTTGACTCAAACCAAACATCACAAAAATATTTATGCAACAGCATGCATGCATGAACATTCTCTAACCTTATGATTGATTTTATTTTCACCAAAAATTTATTACCTCCCACATTTGAATGCTCACTTAAATACATAAATAAATCAATTTCCACTATATTGAAACAAAGCAAAATTTAGGATGTTACAATTCTACCCCCTTAAGAGAATCTCGTCCTCGAGATTGGGTGATGCTTACTCAAAAAGTTGCGGGTAAGATTTTCTCAGATCTTCTTCTCTTTCCCAAGTAGACTCATCTTCTGAATAACAATTCCATTGTACTCTGCACATCTTTATAGTGCGGCTCCTGGTAACTCTTTCTGCAGTTTCAAGAATCTTTACTGGATACTCCTCATACGTGAGATCTTCTTTAACCATAAGCTCCTCCAAGGGAATCTGCTCCTCTGGTACCCGCAAACACTTTTTCAACTGAGAAACATGGAACACATCATGCACACCTGATAAACTTTCTGGCAATTCCAATTGATAAGCCACTTCTCCACGTCTCTCTAGAATCTTGAAAGGTCCCACATATCTCGGTGCTAACTTGCCCTTCATATTGAATCTTCTCACATTTCTCATTGGTGACACTTTCAAATACACATAGTCACCTACTTTGAAACTCAACTCTCTCCTTCGGATATCAGCATAGCTTTTCTGTCTAGACTGTGCTACTCTCAAATTATCCCTAATCATCCTCACTTGTTCCTCTGCATTGCGTAGGACATCAGGTCCAAACACTTGGGTTTCACCTGTCTGACTCCAGAATAGAGGTGTTCTACACTTTCGTCCATATAAAGCTTCGAATGGTGCCATTTTGAGACTTTTCTGGTGACTGTTGTTATACGAAAACTCAGCGTATGACAAACTCTTATCCCAACTAGTACCATACTGTAAAGCACAAGCCCTCAACATATCTTCCAAGATTTGATTGGTCCTTTCGGTCTGCCCATCAGTTTGGGGATGATATGTCGAACTGAAATTTAACTTGGTTCCCAAAGCACTGTGTACCTTACGCTAAAAATGTGATGTAAACTGAGTTCCTCGGTCAGATACGATCTTCTTTGGAACCCCATGTAGACACACTATTCTCTCCATATACAACTCCACTAGCTTTGCACCACTATAAGTGGTTTTGACTGGCAAGAAGTGTGCTACCTTAGTAAGTCTATCAACTATTACCCAGATCGAATCATATCCTTGTTGAGTGCGGGGTAGCCCAGTAATGAAGTCCATACCAACTTCTTCCCATTTCCACTCTAGTATTTTCATTGGTTGCAGCAATCCTGCAGGTCTTTGGTGTTCAGCCTTCACCCTTTGACAAGTATCACATATGGCCACATACTCAGCCACATCCCTTTTCAACCCATACCACCAATACTTCTCTTTGAGGTCTAAGTACATCTTGGTACTCCTAGGGTGTATAGAATAAGCAGAATCATGTGCCTCCCGCAGAATTATATCACGGATAGCTTTCACTTCAGGTACACATATTCTTTTTCCAAACCATAGAGTACCATTCTCATCCAACCGGAAACCTGGTGCCTTTCCAACCACTACATGCTCAGCAATCTCCTTTAATTTCTCATCCTCCAACTGACCTCTACGTATCTCTTGCTCCAAAGTAGGTTCTATAGCTAATTCCACTACATTATTGACAAAACCCAAATTGAGATGTTCTATTTCAGCTCCCAACTCTACTCGTATAAATGTCAACTGAAGTCCGTTGGCATAGCTCTTCCGGCTAAGTGCATCAGCAACAACATTTGTCTTTCTAGGATGATAATGCACTTCTAGATCATAATCTTTAATCAATTCCAGCCAACGATGTTGCCTTAGGTTCAACTCTAACTGAGTAAAAATGTATTTTAAACTCTTGTGGTCAGTATAGATGTCACACTTATGCCCGATCAAATAATGCCTCTAGATTTTCAGAGCATGGACAACTATGGTTAATTCCAAGTCATGGGTTGGGTAATTCAGTTCATGCTTTCTCAACTGCCTGGATGCGTAGGCCACAACCTTTCCTTCTTGCATAAGCACACATCCAAGGCCTAGGCGAGATGCATCACAATAAATAGAGAAGCTCTTACTTAAATCAGGTAGGGTCAACACTGGGGCTGTTGTCAACCTTTTCTTTAGCTCCTCAAAGTTAGCCTGACATTTGTCTGACCAAACAAATTTGGCATTCTTTTCTAACAGGGCTGTCATAGGCTTAGCTAGCTTAGAGAACCCTTCAATAAACCTTCTATAGTACCCAGCTAAACCCAAAAAGCTACGGATTTCACTAACATTGACTGGGGCTTTCTAATTTAACACATCTTGCACTTTACTGGGATCTATGGCTATACCACCGTTAGAGACCACATGTCCCAGAAAAGATACTTCCTTCAGCCAGAACTCACATTTGCTCCTTTTTGCATACAATTTATGTTCCCTGAGTTTTTGTAAGACTAACCTTAAGTGTTCAGCATGTTCCTCTTCATTTTTGGAGAATATTAGGATATCATCTATGAATACCACTACAAACTTATCCAAGTACTCCATGAATACTTTGTTCATCAGATACATAAAGTATGCAGGTGCATTTGTCAGTCCAAAAGACATCACTGTGTACTCATAAAGGCCATATCTGGTAGTAAATGCTGTCTTAGGTATGTCAGATGCACGAATTTTTAGTTGATGATATCCAGAACGGAGGTCAATTTTTGAGAACACACAAGCACCTTTCAGCTGATCAAATAAATCATCAATTCTAAGGAGTGGGTACTTGTTCTTGATGGTGACTTCATTAAGGGACCTATAATCGACACACATCCTTCGTGTGCCATCTTTCTTATCCACAAATATAACAGGTGCTCCCCAAGGTGAAGAACTAGGACGAATAAAACCTTTCTCTTGCAATTCCTTAATTTGTTTCTTTAGTTCTTCTAATTCATTTACCCCCATTCTATATGGTCTCTTAGCTATGGGTGCAGTTCTAGGTAAAAGCTCGATAAGGAATTCGATGTCGCGATCGGGTGGCATACCTGGCAATTCATCGGGGAACACATCAGGGAATTCATCCACCACCTGGTTCTCCTAGTTAGCAACATCGCTCAGCTGATTGACGGTGGCGGTAGGTTGAGCTTGCACTTCCACTTTGACACAAATTCTATCACCGCTTGGAGATGTCACAACAACGGATTTCTCCTGACATTGTATCACTTCCCTATGTTGCTTCATCCAATCCATTCCCAGGATGAGGTCAATTCCAGCGGTTCTCAGAACAATTGGATTTACCTTGAAAGCTACCCCCCTTAGAAATATACTAGTAGAAGGGCTCCAATAATTTGCTGGCATGCTACCCCCGGTGAGTTTACTAGCATGGGATCCTTCATGGCACACAGGGGTATGCTATGCATTCTAACAAAAGCTTGGGATATGAAAGAATGCGAGGCACCGGAATCAAAAAGTACGGTAGCGGAGATGGAGTTGATGCTAAACGTACCCAGCATAACCTTAGGCGCCTCCTGAGCTGATTCTGACGACACATGATTCACCTTGCCGGTGAACGGAGGTCGAGCGTTGGGTCTCTGGTTGTTCTGCTGGTTCTGCAGGGCCTGCCGATTCTGCTTCTTTGGGCACTGGTACGAATAGTGTCCCACTTCTCCACAGTTGTAACAGGCATTGGGGTTGCCTGGGGTGCCACTCTTGATTGGGGCATTGTTGGGCACTCCCTGACGTGGCGCCTGATTGCTAGCTTGCTGTTGCTGGGGGCGCTGCTGACTCTGGTTACCAAACTGCGGTGGGTACTGGGGACGCTGCTGGTTCTGGTTCCTCTGGGGGTACTGGCCTTTGTTCCATTGGTTAGGTGGCCCTTGGTTCCTCTGCGGAAAACCTTGCTGCGGGAAAGCTCGCGGGCGAGTGTTGCTACCCGACGCCTGTCCCTAGAGCTTCCTCTTCTTGAGGTCCATTTCCTTACGCTTGTTATCAATCACAATGGCACGATCCACCAACTCTTGGAAACTGGCATACTTGTTGGACATCAGTTGCAGTTGGAGTCCATCATACAGCCCTTTTAGAAAACGGCGCTGTTTGTCAGAATCCCTGGCCACTTCAGCCGGGGCATATCGCGACAGTTGTGCAAACTTATCGCGGTATTCCGCCACAGACATGGACCCTTGCTTGAGAGCCCGGAACTCCTCTTGCTTCAGTTCAATAAGTCCCTCAGGGATGTGATAGGACCTAAAGGTCTCCGTGAACTCTTTCCATGTGATCTCTGGAGCATTCTCTGGACGTCCATACTGGAATGATTTCCACCAATCCTGAGCAGCTCCTTGGAATTGACCTGAGGCGTACAAGACTTTCTCCAAGTCGTTGCACTGAGCAATGTTTAGCTGCTTTTCCACAGCTCTCAGCCAGTCATCAGCCTCCATAGGTTCAGAGGCATGTGTGAACACAGGTGGGCGTCCCTTCAGAAACTCACCACATTTGTCACGGACCTGCACAGGTGGGGGTGCTCCTGCGGGTTGCTCACCGAGACGGTCCATCACTGTCTGCATGAGCTGCGCTTGCATGGCCATCAACTCCTCAATGGTCACCGGCGGTGGCGGAGGTGGATCCACTAAAGCTCCGTGTCCACGGCCACGTCCACGACCTCTGCCACGTCCTCCTCTGGCGGCCATCTGCTTCCAAGCAAATGTGCAAACTTTTAGAGATCTCCCAAAAATTTACAAATTATTTACAAAAGGTAAATAATATAACTAAAAATTTCTGGACGGTTGTCTACAACAGCAGATCAAAAACTGAAGTATAGCTCGAGTTTCAGAAATCCAAAATAGGCGTGGCATACATCGTTGGAAAGCTTAAAGAGTCTGCTACAACTTTTGTATAGAACTTTTTCACTGATACAGACGGCATCATCATCAAAAACTGAGCTAAACAATTTCTGTTCTAGGTTACAGACTGCACAGACTTGCCAGGTTGTAGCAGGCATATCTCTCAAACCAAAATTGATAATGAGGTGATTCCAGTGGGAAATGAGAGGTACGCAAGTCTAGTTCTTTCCACAAAAATTTCATAATTTTTGGACGTAGAGATTTAGAGATATGAGACAAACATTGCAGACTGCTCTGAAAAACAGCACAGCAGTGATGCAGAAATTTAAACCCCAACTAAGTTAAACAAACACTAACTTAAGATTTTGATAAAAGAACATGTGGACAAGCCCACACTGTTCCAGCAATCACACAAACTCCAAATCATCCAAGTTCATCAACACAACCAACAAGACAATTAAAGGTTCACAGAACACATATAAACTTGACACGACTCTCGATCTAAAACGCATTCATTATGGCGGTGAAAGTCCTATGTTTGGTGTTGGTAATTAGTGACAATGCCTAGGTACTAATCCTATGCCTAAGTTGTATGTAGCATATGAGGATTAGTACATTCTAAGGTTGGTGGCAAGATGGACATGGTGATCATGATGGCCACACTTGGATTTGGACGCGACCCTACGTGATCAAGGCAAAGGTATATGCTTAAGGGTTGTATTTTAGTAACCAAGACACCTAGTGGGTGTGGTTACATTATAGGATAGATAGCCGTACTATAAAGAGGGGAATGACGCGGCTATTGAACTCCTAAGTGCCTCTAGGTGTGCATTTCATGATCATATGCATTTGGATAGAACTAATAACGCCTCGAAAAATGATTGTGAAAATGCTAACACACTCACACTTGACGAGATCACATGGTGGTGTTAGCACATTTGCGATGGCGTTGGAGTTTAAGCGGTAGAGAGGGTTTGGGGTCCTCTCTCCCTCCCGCCGAGCGTGCGAGCGCGGGATTCAGGCGATTTCGGGGAAATGAAATGCCTATTTTCCACTACGCCGGAAGTCGGAAATCAAACGAAAATCAAACGGAGGCGAACGGAGGTCACAGTGGTGACCGGACGCTGCACCGGACGCTGCACCGGACGCGGTCACTGTTTGACCGGACGCGTCCGGTCAGCGTTCAGCGTCTGCGCGTTCAGCTTACTGGACTCCGACCGGACGCGGGCACTGTGGCGTCCGGTCAGTTCTTCAGTGCGTCCGGTCGATGGTTCATTTTGCGCGACTCAGTGTTGACCGGCGCGTCCGGTCAGTCACGGGACCGGCGCGTCCGGTCGTGACCAGCGCGTCCGGTCGTTGCGACCGGCGCGTCCGGTCGGCGTTTCAATAATTAGCCGTTACGCGACCGGAGCGTCCGGTCAGTTGGACCAGCGCGTCTGGTCAGCGCGATTTCAGCTGGATCTCGTTCCTAACGGCTATATTCGAAGGGGTATGTCTATAAATACTCGTTGGCCGGCTCAAGGCTCTCTCTCTTGGACTTTTGACATACTTGTGAGCACTTTGAGCTAAGCAACTCCCCTCCCACTCATCTCTCTTGCTTGTTTGCATATTCGAAGTGAGATTGAGTGATCCAAGTGCATTTGCATTGTGAGATTGCATCTAGTTGGCACTTGGTGGTTGATTTGCTGCGGGATTCTTGTTTCTCTTGGTGGTTGCCGCCACCTAGACGGCTTGGAGCAGCTTGGAGGCGTTGGCAAGAGTTGGTGATTGTTCTTGGCCACCTCCGGTGATTGTGAGGGGTTTGTGCCTACCTCAGCGAAGCGCCAAAGGCAACATTAGTAAATTGCTCGTGTCATTGCAACCTTTTGCCATTTGGTAGGTTCTTGTGGCGCCTTTTGAGAGGCTCGGTGTGAGACCGATTAGCCACCGAACCATGTGGTGAAAAGGGACACAACGGGGACTAGCGTGCCGGCAAGCACGTGAACCTCGGGATAAATCTTCGTGTCATCACTTTCATATTGTGATTGATTGAACCCGGTGTTCGGTTGTCTTGGTTTTCATTGTTGATCATATTGGTTGGCTCAATACTTCGCCCCTCGGTGATACTCTCCTAACTCTCACTTGTATTACTTTCTTAGTTTTCTTTGCTAGCTAGTTAGCTTTGCTTAAGTAGCTCTTTTGTGTAGCTTGCTAGTTGTAGTGGTAGTTACCTCCTCGGTTTGACTTGTGCGGTTGAGTGCAAATATACTAGAATTGTGAATTGGATAGGTGGCTTGCAAACACCCCGTAGGCTAAGCAAAACTCGCATCTCGCTATTTGTTGTATTGATAAACTTGTTTAGTTTGTCATTGTAGAAAATTTTAAAAGGCTATTCACCCCCCCTCTAGCCATCAAGACCTTTCAAGTGGTATCAGAGCCGTGGTCACCGTTTGTAAGGCTTAACAACCTCGGTGTAAGATGGCTCAAGTTGTGTTCAACCATGTCGGGGGCAAGCCTCCATTCTTTGATGGTGTCTCATCTTTTGATCATTGGAAAAGAAAGATGAAGCAATATCTTGGCTCTATCAATGAGAAAGTTTGGGAAGTGACACATCATGATTATGCTATCATTGATCCCGATAACCTCACCAACAATGACCGCATCAACAACCAATGCAACACTATGGCTCTCAACACTCTCTACAATGGGATTGATGCAAAGGTCTTTGAGCAAATCAAGGATCTTGAAATGGCAAGTGAAGTGTGGATAAGATTAGAGGAAACATATGAGGGCACTTCAACGGTAAAAAGTGCCAAGCTCTATATGCTCAAGGATAAGTTTGCAAGCTTCAAGATGAAGGATGATGAGTCCATACCGGAGATGTTCTATAGGCTACAAGTTATTGTCAATGATCTCAAGAGCCTAGGAGAAGATGTCAAGGACAAGGACTTCTCACATAAGTTCTTGATGAACTTACCTAAGAAGTTTGCTATCTTGAGGAAGATGATCCAAAGAGAGGGTTTGGATAAGGTGACTCCAAACCAAGTGCTTGGAGATGTCATGACCGATGCTCAATATGATGATGATGAAGATGAAGATGAGAAGAAGGAGATCAAGGTCAAGCAAGAGAAGCCCATTGCATTCAAGGCTTCATCCTCTAAGGGCAAGAGCAAGGTGGAGAGCGATGATGATGATCCATTCGATGATGAGACCATGGCCCTCCTAGTGCACAAGATGGGGAGGTTCATGAAGAAGAAAGGATATGGGGCAAGAAAGAGAAGGGACTTCATGAAGGTAAAGGAGATGCTTTGCTACAATTGCAATAGCCCCGATCATGTAGTGGCAAAGTGCCCCTATGAAGATAAAAGATATCATGATGGAGAGTTGAAGTTGAAGAAGAACAAGAAGGACAAGAAGGAGAAGAAAGAGAAGAAGAGCTTCACTATCAACAAGAAGAAGAAGGGTGGTGGCTATGTGGTCACTTGGGATAGTGACAAATCCGATAGTGATGATGATGAAAGCTCTAGTGATGATGAGAGGACCACTCGGCGAGCCATTGCAAGCATCGCCCTCTCCAACAAGCCATCCATCTTCGACACTACATCGACATGCCTTATGGCCAAGCCTACCAAGGTAAAATATGATGATAGTGATGATGATTCTTGTGCTAGTGATGGTTGTAGGAGTGATGATGAGGAGGATGAGGACTACTCCAAGGATGATCTATTGGGCATAATAGATCAAATGAGCAAGGGCTACAAGAGGACAACCAAGAAGTGCAAAATCTTGGAGCAAGAGCTCATTGCCAAGAGCAATGAAAATGATGCCTTGATGGAAGAGCTTGTTGCTCTCAAAAAGAGTAAGGAGTGCAAAGGAATTGAACAAGAGCTTAAAGCTCTTAGGAAATCTTTTGATGAGCTAGAGGCCTCTCGTGAGTGTCTAAAGGAAGACCACGAGGACCTTGAAGTTGCTCACACTAGGCTTAAGGAAGCCCACTCCTCTCTACTTGAGCTCATCAAGGAGAAGGACCTCAAGTTGGAGAAGCTCATGAAGGAAGCTAAGGAGGAGCAAGTGATTGCCACTTGTGATATTGGACTAACATGTGATATTATTGATGATTCTTTATTTGTTTGTCCTACTAATGCTTCATGTAGCTCATCATCATCCACCACAACCAACTCTATCTCTACTACTAGTGATTCATCACTTGTGGTTGAAAATAAGACTCTCAAGAGAGAAGTGGATGATCTCACCCGCGCATTAAGCAATGCCTATGGTGGGGATGCCCGCTTGCTAAAATGCTTGGGTAGTCAAAGGTTCTCTCTTAACAAAGAGGGTTTGGGCTATACTCCCAAGAAGGGCAAGGCGGCCTTTGCTACTCCAAAGCCTCGCTTTGTGAAGAGCAATGGTCGTTATTGCAATAGATGCAAGCAAGTTGGGCATCTAGAGATTAATTGTAATAAAATGAACAAGAACAACAACAAGTTTCATGCTAAAATGGATTACATTCCTTTTGATTCTTGTTATGTGCTTACCAAGGGTGAGAAAGGTGTGCATGCTAGGTTTGTTGGTACACCAATTGTGGGTCCAAAGAAGAAGGCCATTTGGGTACCAAAGAGCTTAGTTACTAACCTCCAAGGACCCAAACAAGTATGGGTACCTAAGAAATATTAATTTATTTTGTAGGTAAATTACAAGGCCAGAGGAAGGCATTGTGTGCTTGATAGTGGGTGCTCTCAACATATGACCGGTGATTCAAGAATGTTCAACTCTCTCAAATCAAATGATAGTGGCATTGATAGTATCACATTTGGTGACAATAGCAAAGGTGATGTGAAGGCTCTTGGAAGGATTGCAATCTCAAATGATCATAGCATTTCCAATGTGCTCCTAGTTGAAAAGTTGAACTTCAATCTTCTCTCGGTTGCTCAATTGTGTGATCTTGGTTTCAAGTGCATATTTGGTGTTGATGATGTGGAGATAGTTAGTGTTGATGGCTCTAACTTGATCTTCAAGGGCTTTAGATATGAGAATCTATACTTGGTTGATTTCAATGCTAGTGACACTCAACTTTCAACATGCTTGCTCACCAAATCAAGTATGGGTTGGTTATGGCATAGAAGACTTGGTCATGTTGGCATGAAGCAATTGAACAAGTTAGTAAAGCATGACTTAGTTAGAGGCTTGAAGGATGTCACATTTGAGAAAGATAAGCTATGTAGTGCATGTCAAGCCGGAAAGCAAGTAGGCAACACTCATCCATTGAAAAGCATTATGAGTACTTCCAAGGCATTTGAGTTGTTGCACATGGATTTATTTGGGCCAACTACATATACAAGCATTGGTGGCAACAAGTATGGCTTTGTGATTGTGGATGATTTCACTAGATATACATGGGTATTCTTTCTTGGGGACAAGAGTGATGTATTTGACATATTCAAGAAGTTCATCAAGAGAGTACAAAATGAGTTTGAGACCACAATCAAGAAAGTGAGAAGTGACAATGGAAGTGAGTTTAGAAACACAAGAGTTGATGAGCTATGTGAGGAGCTTGGAATCAAGCATCAATTCTCGGCCAAGTATACACCTCAATCTAATGGCCTAGTTGAGAGAAAGAATAGAACTTTGATTGATATGGCAAGATCAATGTTAAATGAGTATAATGTGAGTCATTCATTTTGGGCCGAAGCAATCAACACGGCTTGCTTCTATAGCAACCGCCTCTATTGCCATAAGTTCTTAGAGAAGACACCATATGAGATCTTAAATGGAAGAAAGCCCAACATTGCATACTTTCGGGTATTTGGTTGCAAATGCTATATCTTGAAGAAGGGCACTAGATTGAGCAAGTTTGAGAAGAAATGTGATGAAGGATTCTTACTTGGTTACTCCACTACTAGCAAAGCTTATAGAGTTTGGAATTTGGCTAGTGGTTTACTTGAAGAAGTTCATGATGTTGAATTTGATGAAACAAATGGCTCTCAAGATGAGGAAAATAACTTGGATGATGTGAGAGGAACTCAATTGACCAATGCTATGAAAGAAATGGATATTGGTGATATTAGGCCAAAGCAAGTGATTAATGTGGATGACAACAAAGATCAAGTGCTCCAAAGTCCAATTACACAAGCTAGTGGGTCTCTAATGCAAAATCAAGCTAGTACATCATCTCAAGTGCAACAAGATCAACAAGTGGCTAGTTCATCATCTCCAACTCATGATCAACATCAACATCCAAGTAATCAAGTGCAAGTGCTTCAACCAACCAACATTGCTAGAGACCATCCATTAGATTCCATCATTGGTGACATACAAAGAGGAGTTCAAACTAGATCAAGATTGGCATCATTTTGTGCTCACTCTTCTTTTGTGTCAATGGAAGAACCCAAGGACATTGATAAAGCATTGAGAGATCCGGATTGGGTAAATGCAATGCATGAAGAGCTCAACAACTTCAAGAGAAATGAAGTATGGGAACTAGTTGAGAGGCCTAAGAATCATAATGTCATTGGAACAAGATGGGTCTTTCGCAACAAGCAAGATCAAGATGGGATAGTAGTAAGGAACAAAGCAAGACTAGTGGCTCAAGGTTACACACAAATAGAGGGTCTTGACTTTGGTGAAACTTATGCCCCGGTTGCAAGATTGGAAGCAATTAGGATCTTACTTGCCTATGCGTGTGCTCATAATATCAAGCTATATCAAATGGATGTGAAGAGTGCATTTCTCAATGGGTACATTCAAGAGGAGGTGTATGTGGAGCAACCTCCCGGTTTTGAAGATGACAAGAAACCCAACCATGTATATAAGTTAAGGAAAGCTTTGTATGGATTGAAACAAGCACCTAGAGCATGGTATGAAAGATTGAGAGACTTGTTGCTATCCAAAGGATTTGTCATGGGCAAAGTGGATACTACTCTCTTTACCAAGAAGATTGGGAAAGACTTGTTTGTGTTGCAAATATATGTTGATGATATCATATTTGGTTCAACCAATCAAGATTATTGTGATGAGTTTGGGAAAATGATGGCAAAGGAATTTGAAATGTCAATGATCGGTGAACTTAGTTTCTTTCTTGGACTTCAAATCAAACAAATGAAGGAAGGAACATTTGTGAGCCAAACCAAGTACATCAAAGATATGCTCAAGAAGTTTGGCATGGAAGATGCAAAGGGCATTACAACCCCAATGGGCACTAGTGGAAGTTTGGATAGTGACAAGAGTGGCAACATGGTGGATCAAAAGCTATATAGATCAATGATTGGTAGCCTACTCTATGTGACTGCATCAAGGCCTGATGTGATGTTTAGTGTATGTATGTGTGCAAGATTTCAAGCCTCACCAAGAGAAAGTCATTTGAAGGCAACAAAGAGAATATTGAGGTATTTGAAGCATACACAAGATGTTGGATTATGGTATCCCAAAGGTGCAAGCTTTGAGCTAGTTGGATATTCGGATTCCGACTATGCCGGTGACAAAGTGGAGAGAAAGAGCACTTCCGGGACTTGTCAATTGTTGGGAAGATCACTTGTCTCATGGTCATCCAAGAAGCAAAATAGTATTGCACTATCTACCGCCGAAGCCGAATACATCGCCGCGGGTAGTTGTTGTGCACAAATCTTGTGGATGAAGGCAACATTAAAGGATTTTGGAATCAATTTCAAGAATGTGCCATTGCTATGTGACAATGAAAGTGCCGTGAAGCTAACCAACAATCCGGTTCAACATCAAAGAACAAAGCATATTGATGTTCGTCATCATTTCATTAGAGATCATCAACAAAAGGGTGACATTGCTATTGAGAGTGTGGGCACCGAAGATCAACTAGCCGATCTTTTCACCAAGCCACTTGATGAGAAGAGATTTCACAAGCTAAAGAATGAGTTAAACATAATTGACTTCTCCAACATGAGTTGATGCACCCCATATATGACATGCCTCTCCTTCGAGCCCCAAGGTACAATTGGTTGACATGTCATGCATTCTATGCTAAGGACTTGCTTAGTGCATCTAGTCATAATTTACATGTTCTAGGCTCATACATGAAAATCAAATGACTTTGAAGTTTATATGGTGCCACTATTGTTTCCATGACTTGTATGATCTAGTGGTAGCATATAACTTGTTTGAGTAGCTTGTGATCCTAAGTGTTTAATCTAGATCACTTGTCTAAATATTTGCTTCAACATGGTGCATGATAACCCTTCTAGTGAGGTGTGAAGAAGGTTGCCCTTGGATCAAACCGAAGCATTTTATTTATGCAAGCAATCTAGGTTGAATCACAAACTTGATCCTCACCCCATAATTCAACATGATAATCTATCTAAAGTTAGTCCCTTGTGGTCATTGGTGCCAAAGGGGGAGAAAATATTGTTCACAAAGATAGAACACAAAGGGGGAGAAAATGTTGTTCACAAAGATAGATTCTAAAAGAGGAGAAATTGATAAAAGAAGAGGATCAACTAAAATTTTGAGCACACAAGTAGGGGGAGCAAGCTCTTAAACATGAATGTTGCATTTCCATGTGCACTTCATATGTATGATGCATAGTTATGCATTTCTTTTTCTCCGATACATTGCTTGTGTGGTGTTTTGCTAGTATACAATTGAATGGTGTATTGAAGTACTAGCATGAATAGGAAGTAGTTAGATTTCTCTTGCTTCATGTTTTTCAAAGTGGTACTAGAGCCTTGCTTATAATGTTGATCTCACAAGGTTTCTAGTTTTGTTTGTGCTTTTCCAAGTGATATCTAACTACACAAGGTGCTAAGATGATGTTTATCGCTACTCCGATGGTATCACGCTTCAAAGGTCTATAATCTAAAACACTTAGCACCTATTGATAGTCAATGCTCCTATATTTTCCTATCTAAACATGTATGCTTCCTAAATCCAAACATATAGCATACATGTAGGGGGAGCTATTGCTATCAATTTGAATTCATGATCACTTGTCCATACTTCTTACACATGGTAATATACTTGGACAATGTGACATGGGTTCAATCAAAATTTTATCATAATATCTTTGTGAAAGGGTTGTCACCAATTACCAACAAGGGGGAGATTGAAAGTCCTATGTTTGGTGTTGGTAATTAGTGACAATGCCTAGGTACTAATCCTATGCCTAAGTTGTATGTAGCATATGAGGATTAGTACATTCTAAGGTTGGTGGCAAGATGGACATGGTGATCATGATGGCCACACTTGGATTTGGACGCGACCCTACGTGATCAAGGCAAAGGTATATGCTTAAGGGTTGTATTTTAGTAACCAAGACACCTAGTGGGTGTGGTTACATTATAGGATAGATAGCCGTACTATAAAGAGGGGAATGACGCGGCTATTGAACTCCTAAGTGCCTCTAGGTGTGCATTTCATGATCATATGCATTTGGATAGAACTAATAACGCCTCGAAAAATGATTGTGAAAATGCTAACACACTCACACTTGACGAGATCACATGATGGTGTTAGCACATTTGCGATGGCGTTGGAGTTTAAGCGGTAGAGAGGGTTTGGGGTCCTCTCTCCCTGCCGCCGAGCGTGCGAGCGCGGGATTCAGGCGATTTCGGGGAAATGAAATGCCTATTTTCCACTACGCCGGAAGTCGGAAATCAAACGAAAATCAAACGGAGGCGAACGGAGGTCACAGTGGTGACCGGACGCTGCACCGGACGCTGCACCGGACGCGGTCACTGTTTGACCGGACGCGTCCGGTCAGCGTTCAGCGTCTGCGCGTTTTTCAGTTGGTTGATCGGACGCGCAGCGCGTCCGGTCACAGGCGACCGGACGCGTCCGGTCGTCCAGGGAGCTTACTGGACTCCGACCGGACGCGGGCACTGTGGCGTCCGGTCAGTTCTTCAGTGCGTCCGGTCGATGGTTCATTTTGCGCGACTCAGTGTTGACCGGCGCGTCCGGTCAGTCACGGGACCGGCGCGTCCGGTCGTGACCAGCGCGTCCGGTCGTTGCGACCGGCGCGTCCGGTCGGCGTTTCAATAATTAGCCGTTACGCGACCGGAGTGTCCGGTCAGTTGGATCAGCGCGTCCGGTCAGCGCGATTTCAGCTGGATCTCGTTCCTAACGGCTATATTCGAAGGGGTATGTCTATAAATACTCGTTGGCTGGCTCAAGGCTCTCTCTCTTGGACTTTTGACATACTTGTGAGCACTTTGAGCTAAGCAACTCCCCTCCCACTCATCTCTCTTGCTTGTTTGCATATTCGAAGTGAGATTGAGTGATCCAAGTGCATTTGCATTGTGAGATTGCATCTAGTTGGCACTTGGTGGTTGATTTGCTGCGGGATTCTTGTTTCTCTTGGTGGTTGCCGCCACCTAGATGGCTTGGAGCAGCTTGGAGGCGTTGGCAAGAGTTGGTGATTGTTCTTGGCCACCTCCGGTGATTGTGAGGGGTTTGTGCCTACCTCGGCGAAGCGCCAAAGGCAACATTAGTAAATTGCTCGTGTCATTGCAACCTTTTGCCATTTGGTAGGTTCTTGTGGCGCCTTTTGAGAGGCTCGGTGTGAGACCGATTAGCCACCGAACCACGTGGTGAAAAGGGACACAACGGGGACTAGCGTGCCGGCAAGCACGTGAACCTCGGGATAAATCTTCGTGTCATCACTTTCATATTGTGATTGATTGATCCCGGTGTTCGGTTGTCTTGGTTTTCATTGTTGATCATATTGGTTGGCTCAATACTTCGCCCCTCGGTGATACTCTCCTAACTCTCACTTGTATTACTTTCTTAGTTATCTTTGCTAGCTAGTTAGCTTTGCTTAAGTAGCTCTTTTGTGTAGCTTGCTAGTTGTAGTGGTAGTTACCTCCTCGGTTTGACTTGTGCGGTTGAGTGCAAATATACTAGAATTGTGAATTGGATAGGTGGCTTGCAAACACCCCGTAGGCTAAGCAAAACTCGCATCTCGCTATTTGTTGTATTGATAAACTTGTTTAGTTTGTCATTGTAGAAAATTTTAAAAGGCTATTCACCCCCCCTCTAGCCATCAAGACCTTTCAGGCGGGCTGCACGTATCTAAGGAGCGCGATCCACCATGGTGAACACCCTAGCCTTCTTCTTGTAAATGGTAGGCTGTCCTAGCTGAACGGCCATCTCATCTATCTGGTTCTGAAGGCGTTTTTCAGATTTTTGCGCCGCACGAAGCTCTTCCCTGAGTGCTTCGTTGGCCTCCTGCATGGCGCTGAGGTGCCTCACTGTGGTATCCAAGGTGGGATCAGAAGCTGAAGGAGCCAACACCGCCCATGTCTTCTCCTTCGGGTCATAGCGTGGAAGATACCGGTAGCGATCATTCTGCATGTCCTCAAAACGCCGACCATGGTAATGCAGGTACGCCGCCTGCGCAGCATCTTCCATGCTGTCATAGGCACTGGCACGCCTGGCTCGGTGGCTATGGGTAGTCACAACATCTTGAGATTGGTCGGTGTTGTTCCAGGCGGTGATGATCACATTGGTCTTCCAGTATGTCGCCTCCACTGGATGTGTGTGCTCCGCACAGTAGTACTTCACCGAGGCAGCAAACTCTGGATAGTACTCAGCTAGCATGGTGGTGAGGAGGTTGTGGTAATGGGCATCTTCGGGAGCTTCCTTAAACTTGTTACTGGTGGTCCATCCTATCTCTTCTGGCTCCTCTGAAGCAGCTGGGGAGGGCACTGGTGTTGGTGCAGAAGCGGCCTGGGAAGCTGGTGGAGGTGTAGCAGCGGGGACTGGCGCATCCACATGTGGGATGGGTGCAGCCACGGGGGTCGAAGCAGGTCCATCAGATGCAGCAACTGAAAATGCCTCCTCTTCCAGGGGTTCCTCCTCTTCCTCGTCGGAGATGTGGACGACCTCTTGCTCCACTGGTGGTACTGCTGGTGGTGCTGGTGGAGCAGGTGCTGCTGGAATGAACTGGGCGACGTAGGCAGCGGCACTGAGGTGAGGCATCTATAGTTTTGATATAAAATATTATTAGAGTCAATATTTTATGCAATAGAATAAGGAATAGAGCATAAAATTTTAATAAAATATCAAGATTGAGATAGTAGCAAGTAAATAAATAAAGTCAAACTCCTAGAAACGACCATTTCTATCTAGGTTTGCGTCCTACAGTCGACACGGCTCTGATACCAATTTGTCACACTCCAATTAAAGGACAATATAGAGTGCTTACATCTTATGTGCGCCCCAGGAGTAGTCGCACACATAAGCCGACAAATTAACAGAAGTATCATCACTGTGTACATACATAACGTTATTACATCACGTAGTTCTTACATAACAAGCGAAAAAGTAAATAGCAACTCTCAGGCGTAGTGTCTGATCCACAGGGAAGGACGACTGGTTGACCCAAACCTAGAAATCTTCTGGGAAATCCTCGTAGAAACTGTCATCTGTTACCCATCCGGGATTTTTATCCAAAAACAAAATAGCAACAAGTGTGAGTACACTTGTACTCCACAAGTATAGTATGAGGATTCATGAGGCTCAAAAAGGATAGACACGGTTGACTGCAGTTAGCATTTTTAGTAGATCAACATTTCATTATTAATCATTATTAAGTTATGCTCAAGCTCCCATTTAACCCACATGGTCCACTACTAGAATTAAGAAGAGAAAGCAATAGTGTGATCTCATCATCATCATCATAGTTCATCCACGTATCAAGTAACCATTTATTCTGTGAGTTTTCCGAGCTGCTCGTGACCGTGAGCACGGCTGTTATAACAGTTTTAACACTCTGCAGAGGTTGTGCATCTTTACCCGTGAGTCGTGTTACCCATATGCCCGGGGCCCGTCGACCCCCTAACACTTCCAAGGTGAGCAGGCAGGGCACACTATGAAGCCTTCCATAGGCCTCTTTTAACAAGTTAGGGCCGCGAGGTTTCCTCGGCAGGCAGATATAGAGAACCCCCCTTTCGATGGCACAATTCCCGCAGGCTATACACATCTGAACAGAGGCAGTTCTATACCTAACGTGGCAAGCCCCTCTTGCGCCCTTTCGGGTAACCTCTAACAAGTTAGAAATGATCCTACTACTGAGCTAAAGTCAGAGCCATTTAACTCCCACGGTTGCACTGTATGTCCCAGCTTTTGCCGTATAGATAAGTCCTTACGGAGGGTTTAGGGCAACATGATCAACATCATTTGCACCATCGCCCTTTAGTTCCACTACTATCATCATGTTTATCCGTTGGTTCCATTAATCATTGTGTAGATCATGTTTAGTTAGAGCACTAGCATTCTACCCAAATGCAAATAATCCCCATTGGAATCAAGGTATAGGTCATCAATTTGCTAGGAAGTCCTTATAATCGGGCAATATTAGACACATGCATAATGAATATGTTATATAATGAATAGGACAACAAGGTAGGCCCATGCTATACTTGCCTTGGTTCACAAACAGCTGCTGGTCTTGCTGCTCCTCGTACGCGTCCGGATTCCCGACGTACTCCTCACCGTCTGAACTCGAACGACACGAAGTACAACACGCAATCTGGAACAAACATACAAGCAAAACATAACTACGATTAGAACAGTACACCAACAATAAATAAATCTGAATAAAATGTTTACCAAAATCATCTACGTCTCGCTACGATCACATTGACGCGAATTGCACGAAAAACGGAGCTACAACGCAAAAGTTACGCTCTAAACAAGGTCCCAAAACTAGCTATTAAACTTGACTTAATCGAGAAACTCAAAAGCTTCTAACAGGTCTATCAGTAGCACTAATGCGTAGATTACGAAATTACGAAACTAACGCAAGTTGAACGGGTCGATTCGGAGCTAAAATGATGATTTTATACGCGTTTTACTACGGTGGCAATTCTGTAAATAAATCAAACTATTTTTGGATTTAAAATAAATCAAGGAAATTGGATTTTAAAATCTGGCCAAGGACTGCGGGTGGAATAAAGAAGAATCCGAGGGCTCTTTAGAAAGAAAACCCGCGAAGGGGTATCAGCCAACCAGGGCCATTCATCTCGTGATGTGCGGTCGAGAAAGAATGGGGGAGAGTCCAGGGGCGCGGGCCGCCGGAGTTGGGGGTGGAGGCGGCGGCGCCGCCATTGCCGTGGCATGGAGCTCGCCGGCGTTGCGCGCATGGGTTCTACAGGGCTCTATTTTCAAAAAGGAAGGCTTCGGAGTGAAGAGGAGAGGATAGCGAACTCGGTGGGGCACATCTTGCGGGCGGAGGACATCCCGCACGGAGCCGCCATGGCCGGCAGCAAGGGGAGCTCGTCGGCGCAACTAGCTAAGGCCCTAGAGGCCACCAATTGTCGCGGGAGAGGGACGGGGAGAAAGAGGAGAGAGAGACGAAGCTCACCGAGTGAAGAACACGGGGTGGAGGCGGCTCGGAGGTGTCGGCCGACGCGGTGGCGGACGGGACGCTCCGGCGGTTCGTCGCTGCGGCTTCGGGTGCTCAAATGAGGGGGGAATTGGTGCGGGAATGGTAGCAGGGGAGGCGGTGAAGGGTCCGGTTCCCTTTTGAAGGCCGGGCGCGGGGGGAAAGGACGCTCCCACGTTCAGTGGTCGTGGGCGCGGGGGGGGGGGGGGAATGGCGGTTGCACTTGACCGAGGGAAACGGAGGAAGCGGCTAGAGGTAGAGGAGAGCGCCGACATGCGGGCCCGGGTGGTCAGCGACTCAGAGGAAGAGCAGGCGCGGCAACGGCTGGGCTGATTCGGGCCTGCCCAGCAAGCGGAGGGGGAGGAAGGTGCGCGCGCGGGCCGCCTCGCTTGGAGAGCAGCAGGCCGAACGGGCCGCTCGGGCCGGAAAGAGAGAGGGAAAGGGAAAGAAATTATATTTTTCTAATTTGATTTTTCAAATCAAATTTTCAAATGTTTTTTTTGAATATCTTTTGAACTTTGACTCAAACCAAACATCACAAAAATATTTATGCAACAGCATGCATGCATGAACATTCTCTAACCTTATGATTGATTTTATTTTCACCAAAAAATTTATTACCTCCTACATTTGAATGCTCACTTAAATACATAAATAAATCAATTTCCACTATATTGAAACAAAGCAAAATTTAGGATGTTACACAGACTTCCGATGGTATATAGCCAGTAGTCTTTCAGCTCTTTCATCTATCTGAGCCAGAGCCAGTGGGCACTCAGCCAGCTGCAGACGTTCCCCCGATGGTCATAGCTCTTCTCAGTGAGTTTGGCCTCCTGTTCGAGGAACTGACTGAATTACCGCCTCGGCGCGCCTGTGATCATACCATTCCCCTGGTACCGGGCGCGTCACCTATTGCTGTCCGACAGTACCGCTACGCACCAAAACTGAAAGACGAGATCGAGAAGCAGGTCTCAGAGATGCTTCAGTCCGGCCTCATCCGCCCGAGTTCAAGCGCTTTCTCGTCCCCCATGCTCTTGGTCCGTAAAAAGGATGGTAGCTGGCGGTTCTTTGTTGATTACAGAATGCTGAATGCGTTGACTGTCAAGGCAAAGTTTCCAATCCTAGTGGTTGATGAGCTGTTAGACGAGCTTGCACATGCTCAATGGTTTTCTTGTCTGGATTTAAGGGCCGGATTCAATTAGATTCGCCTAGCTGCGGGTGAAGAATACAAAATGGCTTTTCAAACACACTGGGGTCAGTTTGAGTTCAACGTCATGTCGTTCGGTCTTACCGGAGCGCCCAACTCATTTCAGGGCGCTATGAACTGCACCTTAAAACCTCTGCTCCGGAAATGTGCTTTGGTATTTTTTGACGACATCTTAGTCTACAGTCCTACTCTGGAGGCTCATATTGCTGACCTGCGCCAGATGCTTCAGCTACTTTCTGATGATCAGTGGAAGCTTAAACTGAGCAAGTGCCGTTTTGCTCAACGCTCCATACCTTGGCCATATCATTAGCGCGGATGGTTTCGCTACTGACCCCAACAAGGTGGCAGATGTGCAACAATGGCTAGTTCCCCAGGATCTCAAGCAACTTCGCAGTTTCTTGGGCCTCGCGGGATATTACCGCAAATTTGTCCAAAACTATGCACTACTGGCACGACCTTTGACTGACCTCAAGAAAGGTTCTGTATTCCTCTGGACTGCTGCCCATTCATCAGCGTTTGAGGCATTGAAAGCTGCTCTAGTGTCAGCCCCGGTCCTTGCCTTGCTGGATTTCAGTCGCCCTTTCCAGATTCAGACCGATGCTTGTGATACAGGCGTTGGAGCGGTGCTCATGCAGGACTTTCACCGTCTGGCTTTCGTCAGCAAGGCATTGGGCCCTCGTTCTCGTGGATTATCAACATATGAGAAGGAGTACCTTGCAATATTAGTAGCAGTTGATCAGTGGCACTCTTATCTGCAACACGCTGAGTTCACAATCTTTACTGATCAGCACAGCTTAATGCATATATCAGACCAGCGGCTGCATACTCCTTGGCAGATGAAGATGTACACCAAGTTGCTCGGCTTACAGTATAAGGTTGTTTATAAGCCTGGGAAGTCTAATGCCGCAGCCGACGCCCTCTCCCGCCATCCTGCACTGTCTGGTCAACTCTTAGCAGTGTCCTCTGCAACTCCAACTTGGCTGTCTGAGGTGATCGAGGGCTATACTTTGGACCCAGCCGCTGTTAAACTACTCCAAGAGTTGTCAGTTAATCCAGATGCTCATCCACCTTATACTCTGCAATCTGGGATTCTTCGTTACCAAGGTCGTATTTGGCTTGGGCAGAACAAACCGGTACAGATCAAGGTGCTCAACGCTCTACATGCTAGCGCTCTCGGTGGGCATTCTGGCTTTCCCGTCACACATAGCCGTCTCAAAAACCTGTTTGCGTGGTCGGGAATGAAAACTGATGTCAAGGCATTTGTAGCTTCTTGCTCTACTTGTTTGCAAGCCAAGTTTGATCACTCCAAGTACCCTGGTTGCTCCTCCCTCTTCCGGTCCCAACTGAGTCCTGGCAGGTGGTGTCCATGGACTTTATCGAGGGTCTGCCCACTTCAGGCTACGCCAACTATATCATGGTTGTTGTGGATAAGTTCAGTAAGTTCTCCCATTTTATCCCACTTCACCATCCGTTTACAGTTGTTAAGGTGGCCCAGTCATTTCTGGATTCGGTTTATCGGCTACATGGCATGCCTACTCATCTTATTTCGGACCGGGATCCAATTTTTACAAGCCAATTTTGGAAGGAGCTATTCAGGCTGGCCCAGGTCGAGTTATGTATGTCTTCAGCATATCACCCACAGTCCGATGGTCAGACGGAGCAGGTGAATCAATGCCTCGAAACATATTTGAGATGCTTTGTCCACTCTTGTCCTCGCAGCTAGCTCAAGTCGATCCCTCTCGCTGAATACTGGTACAATACCAGTGAACATTCTTCACTAGGCCGGACTCCATTCGAGGTATTATACGGTCGCCTTCCCCATCATTTTGGAATTACTGATGCTTCTGTTACTCCTGTGCCGGATGTGGCTTCCAAATTGGCTTAGCGCAATACCATGCTTGTTGCGGTGCGCCAACATCTCCTCCGCGCCCAACAACGCATGAAGATTCAAGCTGACAAGCGCCGCTCGGAATGTTCCTTTGCCGTCGGCGACTGGGTCTTCCTCCATCTTCAGCCGTACGTACAGTCATCGCTGGCACCTCGTTCACATCACAAGCTCTGCTTCAAGTTTTTCGGGCCGTATGAAATCATTGAGAAGATCAATGCCGTCGCCTACAAGCTGAAGCTATCGGAGGGTCCCTCCATCCATCCATTCTTTTACGTTTCACTCCTCAAGCCGGCATCTGCTGCTCTACCTGCTGTATCCAACTCTCTGCCAGACTTTGACGACTCCCTCCAAGTACCTGAGAAGATCTTGCAACGCCGCATTCATCATCATGGTGCCCGTGCTGTTCCTCAACTGCTCATCAAGTGGTCCAATATGGAGGAGACTCTGGCGACCTAGGAAGACGAAGTCGCCCTTCACCAACGCTTTCCAGGTGCGCCGGCATGGGGACATGCCGGAGCTCAAGGGGGGAGGGATGTCAGCAGCCCACATCCAAGCGACCCGACTGCCTCACCCAAGCCTAGGAAGTCCACCAGGCCCAAGTCGAGAAGCGTCCGCCTGAGAGGCCCTGAATGGGCTTGTAATGCATGTAATGAGCGGCCTAGTGAGTGAGGGATAAGAGCGAGCAGGAGCGATGGCTCTGGCATCTTTTGAACCCTGAGACTTATTCTATTTTCTGTAATAGAACCGGCCTCCATCGGCAGCTACTCCTCGTTACTATAGATCTTCTCCGATTCCACTCGGTAGCCGCCGCTTCTGCCGACACAACATACCTTCAGCCGCTCTATAGCCTCAAGCAGGTTGACGTACGTCCCCAGCCATGACTCGACGCACCGGTGGCCACTGCAGTGCGTTCCAACGTCAACCTCATGCAGCTACAGCTCCATTGCCAACGCGTGACCAGCCCATTGCATCTCGAGTATGGTGGTGCTGGTGTGGTGGCTCGGGCTGGTGATGTTCGCACAATCGAACATGGCTTGCAGAATTAATACCATGATCATCGCCATGGAGGGGAGGTACGCAGGCCGTGCAGCAGTGCATAGGGCTGAGGCGCTCGTGCTAGGAGCGGGGGGGGGGGTACTTGTTCTGCTGATTTGGAGGACTCGACTCAAAAGGGCGAGCTCCGTAGGAGTTCGTGGGAAGATGGCGAACCTTGGGAGTCCGGCGGCAAAGGTTTCCGCGAGATAGGCCACGTCAATTTCTGGGGAGGTGTGCGACGGTGATTACTAGAGTGGCACGTAGCGGTGATTACTGGAGTGGCATCTTCTGCTACCCGTGCCGTGTGGGCAGAGAGGATACGCCCCATCCATCCTTGTAGAAGCCACTGGCCATCCTGGCATATCATAAAGTCTTTGTGGTAATGCTTCGTGACCTCGTCTTCCACTACCTTTACAATGCTTGATTTTAGTGGCAGCTGCCATAGGCCTGCACGTTGGTTTCTTATCTGCCATTGTCTGTATTTCTCAGGGCGTTCCACTAGGTCCATGCTTTCACATGAAATGTCATTAAAAAAAATAATGTCCAAGGAGCACTTGCTCAAGCACCAATCGAGATTTACTCTCCCTTGGGATGGTTGCATCCGACATGTCAAACACTGCCATGTAATAGAAGAGCATCTCCTGAAACCATGAAAAGAAGGAGGAACCATGCGAATGATTCAAAACGCTTTGGATGAATACATCTAGCCTCATCTCCTTGATGCTACTGAGGACAGTATCTCTATGGCTTGGAGAATCAAAGAATATGCTCTCTTCCATCAAGATGCTGAAACTGAAGAGGTCACTCACGACAAGCACCTCATCAATGTCTGTGTGCAAGTCCATGATGGAAATATCCTCCCATTTTCTCATGATTGTGTGGAACTTAACAAAGGGAAGCCAAATTCATGGGCACATTTCATGAGCCGGCACCCTATTTTCTCAATCTGCTCACTTGGGTAGTATACAGGCTTGGGGCGGGTTATGGCGGTGAACTTCACCTCCGGCGAGCCACCTTCTTTACTCGTCAGCAAGCAGAGCAAGCCTACCCAATGAAACCCGAAGCGCGTACCATAATCCACCATATGCAGCCTGCTCTTACCTGCCATGGCCTGCATGATGGTCATTGCTGAAAAAATGAATGTCACATTGGGTAAGCAACACACTTTAGTGTAAAGGTTGTAGGCCTTGAGGAACTCCACAACTGAGGGGTGCTCTAACATAAGCAACTGCCAAATCTGGCTCCCTTTGCACCCTATGCGTACCTTTAACCCCTTGGTGAAACAATGAGCTAGCCGTTGGGTGGCGTCCCCTGTTGCCGAAGCATGTTGCTTGATTTGCATCAGTAGCTCATGTGCTCTCATGTGATCATTCTCTCCCAGCCCCTGCGCACAAGAGATCAATAATGTTTCTATGTCGACCATATTGTTCCTCGTCGATTTGATCCTCTCACTCTTCTTGTTTCTTTTATCTGCGCCACTATTGTCCAAGGTGACACGTCCATGCCCTTGATCCATGTCTCATAGGCATGCAACATCATTTTGTCAAGCATCTCATTGCCACATTTCTCCTCTGGCTCCTTGATCATCATAACATCTTTGCTGGTACTTCTTACCTCCTCTACAAGGTGATCCCTGTTATACCTTTTCTTGATCCTACTACCAATAACATTACTTTCCCAGGTTTGTGCGAACACAAGGTTGACAAGTACCCTTGTGTGTTCGTTTTATGATGAGTGATTGTCAATGTGATCCATAAAGTAGATTGAGTGGTGACTAACCCTACCATGGCGAAAGCTATGTGTGTGACATGTCTCTTGGCTTGTATTGTGCAGGTGTGGAGCTCGGAGGCGGTGGTCGACGGCGAGGTGAAGGTCAAGGAGGACGTGCCGTGCTGATGGACTGGGAGCGGTGAAGGGTGGACGTGAGGCTTGGACCGAGGGACCAGGAGGCCGAGTGACTAGCTGCGGTGGCTGACACCTAGGACATCGACAGGTGCAAGTGTACATGGGAGTGACCGTGTTGATCGAGTCAAGACGGAGGACGTGCGAGTCTAGCAGGGCTCAGAGAACTTGGCGTGCCAGCCAGTCGAGGATGGCGGTGACACATGTCGAGCGGCGGGGGACGCGTATGGAGTACGCTACTCGCGAGTGGGTTTGGTTGTTTGGGCCTCAAAACCATCAGTGGCGGGTTTACGGGTTTGGGCCTTAAAACCCGGGCAGAGGTTCTGAGGAGGAACGGATGGCACGTGGCAGCATCGGGGAGTTCGCGTTGAGGCAAAGCTACTGATGAGGAGGCGCGGTGGCCGTCGGATGAAGATGACACCGGGTTAGACCATAACGCCCTTGGGCTAAGTGGTTTGACTCATTTGTATCCAGAGGCAAAATTGGGATTGTGTAATAGCCCTGTAAAATAGGATGAGGGAGCCCCCATCTCCCTCACATCCTCCATTTTCATTTTCTCCTTTAGGGTTTCCCCTCCTCTAGGTGCTTGTGTGAGAGAGGTCCACTAATCCACCGATTAGTGTAAGAACCATGAATCTTTGAGGGAATGGTGGCCCTAACCACCTTGTGTCCTCCGATGTTCGGAGTTTGAATCAATTCGTGTGTTCTTGATGTGTTCTTCGCATTCTTCTTCTTCCCCCTCTCATTCTTGAGCCGATTCTTCATTTCTAAACCATTTTGGGTTCACTCTTGTTGCCTTGATTTGAGCTATGACGTGAGTTGAGCCTTTCCACCGAAGGAAATCAACCAATTCCTCCCGAGCTCGCAGATCAGGCGATTTCTTGGTCTAGGTCTCAAGAATCGGTGTTTTTTTGTTCTTCTTTGATTTCTCATGATAGGCTTGAAATTGGGTGTTGATGTCTTGTAGATATCTTCTCAACACTTCTAAGAACCTACCTACAAAGTTTCAAGTCAATCAGAGTTGTTTTGATCGAGTTTTGAACCGTTATTCCTCGGTTCGTGCTGCTGTTTCTGGACAGCGCAGAGCCTCCAAGAAAAAACGTGGAACCTCCTGGACACAGAGCCTCCGGGGAAAGACACGGAACCTCCGGGACACGGAGCCTTCGAGGAAAAACGTGGAGCCTCTGGACCTGCTGCTGAAAATTTGTGTTTGGGCTCGCCGAGTGCTCGTTTTAAGATCCGTCTTTTGTTTTGTCTTTCTAGCATCTCAAGGAACATTTTCTAAGTACTCTTGTCACTAGTTTGCATGGGTACTTTAGGTGGAGAACTCACTTCCTCTCTATAGAAGTTGAGTATCTTTTTTTTGACTCTCAGTTTAGTTCTTGTTCCATGCTCATTTGTGGTGTCCCGCTGTGTTCCTAGGGAACATGCACTCACTAGTTGGGTCGTGGACATCATGATGTTTTGTTCGCACTTTTGGTGGTGATTTTGGGATAGTAGCCAATTATTTTCAAAAGAAATTTTCGGCTTCCATTCACCCCCCTCTGGTCGCTGTTTTCGGTCCTTCAATTGGTATCAGAGCCGGTTAAGGATCATTCCACCTTAATCGGTCCATGATCCACGAAGGCGATATGGAGCGTGGTTCCGGCAAACCACCATTCTTTGATGGAACAAATTATCCCTATTGGAAGATCTGCATGTCCGCGCATCTCTAGAGGATTGATTGGCTTGTTTGGGAGATTTGCGAGGATGCTACTTACGTTGTGCTTGAACCCCATGCTCGTGTCATGCAAGATCAAAAAGATTAGCACAACGCCAATAGTAGAGCTCGCACAGTTGTTTTCTCGAGTCTTTTGCTTTAGGAGTTCGAGAGAGTCTCCGATTGTACTACTGCTCGGGAGATCTGGGTGAGGCTTCGGAGCTATCACGAGGGGATCGCACAGGTCAAAACTAGACTCTATGAGATGTACAAGAGGGAGTATGAGAACTTCACCCAGCTTGATGGCGAGTCCATAGATGCCATGTTTTCTCGCTTTCCGACCATCGTCAACAAGATGCGAGCAAACAAGGCACAATTACCTTATGACGATCACGAGAGGGCACTCAAGCTTCTATATGCACTAGATTGAAAGGTATGGGATGTGAAGGTGATTGCCATCATTGAGTCTTCGGGGTATGAGACCCTCACCGTGGATGAGCTTTTCAGCAAGCTCAAGTCCACCGAGAATGACTACTAGACCCAAGCCAAGCTCAAGAATCCCTCTGCACCGACTCTCTTCACAGGTGTCTTTTGCCTTGTCTTCTTTGGTGTCTGTCACAAAGGAGCAGATGGAGAGTCTTGGGGACGATGAGCTGGCATTGATTATCAGCCAGTTCTCGTGGTTTCACAACAACCGCTTGAAACGCCGACGTGGTGGTGGTCCGAAGGAAGGATGCTGCGGCTGTGGAGATCCCGACCACTTCGTCGCCCACTACCCCAAGAAGAACAAGCACTCCTCCAACAAGTATGACTCCAACAAGCGCAAGGACAAGCGCGGGCACACCTCCGACAAGCACAAGTTGAAGGGAGGTTTTGACAAGGAGGCAATCAAGAAGGAGTTCCTCAAGAAGGCCAAGGCTCACAAGCGCGCCTTCCTCAACTGCCTCAGCGACCTTGAGAAGGACTCCACCGACAGCGACTCCTCTACCTCCAGCAACAACGAGTCCAAGCACAAGATCAAGGACAAGTTGAGTGGACTCTGCTTCCACGCCGACACCACCAAGCAAGGCCTCTGCACCACGGCACTTGGTGACGAGGTGGAGGCCAGCAAGGGTGAGGTGGAGACCGGAAAGGACGAGGCTTCCAGCGATGATGACTCTACCGAGGTAAAACCCTCCGTCGATGCTCTTATTACCGAACTTGATATCATGACCGATACTTTTATGAGTCAAGATAAGCTGCTGAAACATTGAAAGCCCAAGTTTGGTTTTGGTAATTAATAACCCCAAGTTGCTAATGCCAGGTGTTAAGTGGTTTAAGTTAGGCATAAGCAACACATGTGATGAAGGTGCATGTGGCATGGAGTGGTGGCCACAAGATCACAAAGAGATGGTGCATGGACATAAAATGATGGTCATTGTGATCAAGCATGAGATGGACATAGAACAAAGTGATCAAGGCAAAGATATAATCATAGAACAAAGTGATCAAGGCAAAGATATAATCATAGGGTTTGCTTTTGCTAGTCCAAGATGACTAGTGAAGTGATTGACCGGGTTTAGGATTGATAGCCGACTATCAAGAGGGGCAATCACGGTTAGCTCGTGAATCAAGTGCTACTAGGTCATCTTATTGATCATATGCATTAGGATCTAGTAGAGAGCTAACATATCGCCTTGAAAAATGATTGTAAAAATGCTACCACACATGCACATGGTGATTTACACATGATGGTGTTGGCACATTTGCGAAGGCGACGGTGTTTGAGTGGTAGTGAGGGGTTTGGGATTCAGGCGTTTTCGGGGAAATGAAATGCCTATTTTCCATTGCGCCGGAGGTTGAAAAAGTGGTGAAAGCATCGAGGTGTTTCATGAGCTAAAACATGTGCTAAAGTGGTACTCATATGAAGAGTAGCTCATAAGGAACTAGGGCGATCAAGCGAAGCGATCAAACAATGAATTTTCGCAGAGATGCAGGCGACAGACGCCGACCTTGGAGCCGACAGTCGCTGACGTCTGCGTCTGTCGGGCAACCCTAAGATAGGCGGTGCTGGTGAGTGCGACAGACGCGCTGCCGACTTCACGACAGACGCGGGCGCGGGCACTGTTGCCGCGTCTATCAACAAAGGGTTTGCTCTGGCGCACGCGGGCTTGCGTGACAGACGCTGACCGCGTCTGTCGGTGCAGCAGTAGACGCGTCCATCGAGCGTTCGGCGAAATTGGCTACTGGACCGCGTCTGATGGTGGCAAAGCGGCGTCTGTCAGTCGCGACAGACGCGTCTGACGTGTAAAGCGTGAGCGCGGTAAACTCCAACGGTCAGGACATGTGGCCGCTCGGTGGTGCGACAGATGCACCTGTAGCGTCTATCGGTTTGGCAACAGACGCTACTGTGCAACGTCTGTCGCCCCCGAATTTTGCCCAGTGAAGGGTATAACGGCTAGTGGCTTTTCTATTCGCTATAAATAAGAGGTGGCCGGCCCTTGGGGGTTCTCTCTTGCACATTTGAGATATTGAGGCACACTTTGAGCTAGAGAACACTCCCTCCACTCATCTCCTTGCTTGGTTGCATACTCTAGAGAGATTGAGTGAGATTCAAGTGCATTGCATTGAGAGTTGCATCTAGTGGCACTTGATCTTCGTGCTTGCTGCGGATTGCTTGTTACTCTTGGATGTTTCCCGACACCCTAGACGACTTGGAGCAGCGGTGGTGTTGAGCTTGACCTTGGAGATTGTTTCGAGCCTCACCAAGTTGATTGCGAGGGGTTCTTGAGCCTTCCCCGCGGGAGTTCGCGAATTGGCTACTCTAGTGAAGCACGTGGCTTGGAGGATCCCCATCTTGTGAGTGGATGTGCGGCACCCGCTGAGGGTTCAACTCTTGATAGTTGATTAGCTTGTGATCCATCAAGTGGGTGCATCGCCACAACGAGGAGTAGCTTGCCGGGAAGCAAGTGAACCTCGGTAAAAAATCTTGTGTCATCTCTTTGCCGAGGATTTCTCTTGTGATTGCTCATTGTGATTGATTCTTCGAGTGCATTGCTTCTCTACATCGTTGGTATAAGAATCAAGTCACTTGCTCTTTACTTTCTTGTACTAGTCCTTGTGTAGTTTGCTTAGTGTAGCCTTTATCACATAGGAGTAAGTAGCTTAGTGACTTAGCCTTATTGGTGTGTATTAGAGATCATAGCCTTGTTTCACTAGAATTGTATAGGTGGCTTGCATAGTGTAGTTGAGCTAGTGCTAGAATTAGCTTAGCCATCTTTTATACTAACGTAGTTGTTTAGTGAAGCTTGTAGATGTTTAAATAGGCTATTCACCTCCCTCTAGCCATTTGGACCTTACAAACGTGCTGCTCGTGAGAGGAACGACTTTAAGGCCAAGTTAGAGACTACGCTTAGAGAGCTTGAGTTTGCTAAGGCTGCTGTGATAGTGTCTGATGAGACAGAGTGTGATGCCTGTGCTATTCCAATGACAAACCTTTCCAACCTACAAACTAAGTATGCCTCTTTGCTTGATGAGAATGATGAGATGAAGTCTAGGCCTGTCTTGTTGGGTGCATGCAAGTCCTGCTCGGGCTTGCAATCTGAGCTGGCAGAGAAGAATGCCAAGATCCTTACCCTTGAGAAAGTCAGTTCATATAGCACGGTTATTGAGTGTGCACGTTGTGAGGGCTTGGTGTTGGAGCTTGAGTCTTGCAGGCATGACAAGATGAGATCCGAGGAAGACAACACATACCTTTGGTCCATCTTGAATTGGGTGTCTTGTAGTGAGCTGCAGTTGGCATGATGATGAGCCAGTTCAGGCGGGGAACTAGGACATCAGGAGTAGGCTTTGCTCTAGGTGGGAAGGGTGAACATGTCTATGGCAAAGTTGGTGAGTTCAGTGGTTTGAACCCAAGTGAGAAACCTTCCACTACTCCCAAATTGATCAAGATCAATCCACCTAAGCCTACCGAACCCACTGTGAAAGATGGAGTGTTTGAAGAACCACAAAGAGCTCCACCCTAGAAATAAGTTTGGGTTCCAAAACCGAACCATCTCAGGAATCCACTTGACACTCTACCGAACATCTCTGAGGATCCCCTTCCTAAAGCCAAAAAGCCACCAAGAGTGAACCATACTCACAAGAGAGTGAGCCAACAACGACCCAAGAGAGAGGTGAGGTATCACTGTGACTACTGCCATAGGGATGGTCACCTTGTCGAGTTTTGCTTTAGGAGGAAGAGAGATGAGCGGTGAGAGTACGAGTTGAACAACCAGAACATGTACCGCCCGCCCCATGGCGTACATGTGCCACCTGTTCAGAGGCGCAGTGCTAGGCCTAGAAGTGCAATGCCTCAAGGTGCTAGGCCTCAGGTTGCGAGACCACATGGTGGTCGTGCCCAGCGGGGTTCATGTCGTGATCGAGATGATTTTGGACCTCATGTCAGTGGCTTTGGCTTTTACCCCTCTAGTGGACCACGTTTTCCTTGTGGTGATCATTTTTCCCCCAGCGGACCACATTTTTCCTTTCGTGGTGATCGCTTTGCTTCTTGGCCTAAGATGAGTGGTTTTTTAGCTAACCCTTTTTCTGAGCAAATGGGCCAACACTGGTATGCTTCACAATTTACTAACCCTAGTGTCGAGTCGTTTGCCTATCCTATGGCTTTTTATTGAGTAGGTCGATGACTGGAGAACATGTAACTCACTAACTCCGGATGTTTGCGCCACATGATCGGATGTCTCAAATGGTTCTCCAACCTAAACCAAAGGTAAGTCCAGCACTTTGAGTTTAGATTTTTGCTTTCCTTTTTAGCTTGGGAAGCTTTGGTTCTTGTATATTAGTCTTTGGTTTTCTTTTTAGTTTAAGCTTTTGATTTTGCTTTTGTATCATATTTTTATATGATATCATCTTGTATCATATTGCATTTTGAGCTTCATCCTTATAGTGGCTAGATTGACACTATGCTCTTGTTAGGGATGTTATGGATATACATGATGTGCTTTGCTTAGGCTCACTTTGATCTCTTGATATGAGCTAATTTTTTTTAACTATGAACTTGAAATAACACTTGAAGAAACTTGAAACATGTTTACCACTACTTGTGGCAATTGACATGTATAGATGTGTTGAGAACCCTTTTGCTTTGTATATATGCTTAGTTGCTACGGCTCATACCTTGAGTTACACACTTGCTTGAGAAGCTTGAATTTGTGCTAAAACTTAAAAAATAAGGTATGAAAAGATCGGGATGGGTCTTTGTTGTCCCATGTCAGAGTATCGAGACAGCTCCCTATTGCACTTAAGGGTGAACTTGAGCTCTGTAATGGATACCGAGATCTCTGTCTTAAGCTTCTGATTGCTTTTGGCATAGGCTTGATAGGAGGCGCGGTGACTGTCGGATGAAGATGACACCGGGTTGGACCATAACGCCCTTGGGCTAAGTGGTTTGACTCATTTGTATCCAGGGGCAAAACTAGGATTGTGTAATAGCCCTGTTAAATAGGATGAGGGAGCCCCCATCTCTCTCACCTCCTCCATTTTCATTTTCTCCTTTAGGGTTTCCCCTCCTCTAGGTGCTTGTGTGAGAGAGGTCCACTAATCCACCGATTAGTGTAAGAACCATGAATCTTTGAGGGAATGGTGGCCCTAACCACCTCGTGTCCTCCGGTGTTCGGAGTTTGAATCAATTCGTGTGTTCTTGATGTGTTCTTCACGTTCTTCTTCTTCCCCCTCTCATTCTTGAGCCGATTCTTCGTTTGTAGACCATTTTAGTTCGTTCTTGTTGCCTTGATTTGAGCTATGACGTGAGTTGAGCCTTTCCACCAAAGAAAATCAACCAATTACTCATGAGCTCGCAGATCGGGCAATTTCTTGGTCTAGGTCTCAAGAACCGGTGTTTTTTCGTTCTTCTTTGATTTCTCGTGATAGGCTGAAATTGGGTGTTGATGTCTTGAAGATATCTTCTCAACACTCCCAATAACCTACCTACAAAGTTTCAAGTCAGTCCGAGTTGTTTTGATCGAGTTTTGACCCGTTCTTCCTCGGTTCGTGTTGTTGTTTCTGGACAGCGCGGAGCCTCCGGGAAAAAACGTGGAACCTCCGAGACGCGGAGCCTCCGGGGAAAACACGGAACCTCTGGGACGCGGAGCCTCCGAGGAAAAACGCAGAGCCTCCGGACCTGCTGCTGAAAATTTGTGTTTGGGCCCTCCGAGTGTTCGTTTTGAGATCCGTATTTTGTTTTGTCTTTATAGTATGTCAAGGAACATTTTCCAAGTACTCTTGTCACCAGTTGGCATGTGTATTTTGGGTGGAGAACTCACTTCCTCTCCATAGAAGTTGAGTATCTTTTTTTTTCTGACTCTTGTTTTAGTTCTTGTTCCGTGCTCGTTTGTGGTGTCCCGTTGTGTTCCTATGGAACATCCACTCACTAGTTGGGTCGTGGACATCACGATGTTTTGTTCGCACTTTTGGTGGTGATTTTGGAACAGTAGCCAATTATTTTCGAAAGAAATTTTCAGCTCCCATTCACCCCCTCCTCTGGTCGCTGTTTTCGGTCCTTCAGTTTGATTCACCTGCTCATCCTTTGTAAAGTTTTGTCTTTGGGCAAGAACATGTTTGCTTCTTCCATGCACTCCAAGGACGATGCCCCCACCACATATGTACCATTGGATAAGGGCAAACTAACCCCGCTTTCACCACTGTGGCCTTCATGCAAAAAATCTTTGGGCGCCTCCCTGTTGTCCGTGTACGTGTTGCACAATGGGCTACTGCACTTGGAGTAGCGCAGGGTGATCATTGAGGTTATTATCGCCATCGTCATCCTCCATGAGCATGCGTGCGATGTAAGGGAGCATTGTGGCATTAGGAACATGATGCTGGCCCTAGCTGCTGCCATTGGGCTCCTGGGGAGGGTCAGGGAAGACAGGTGGGGATGCTGGTGGCTGCTCCATGAGATCCTTGACGAAGAATTCCTCTGGTGTGGTGGCCATGGTGATCAATGGTAGTGGGGCTTGGCGATTGGTGGCACACAATAGCATTTGGTTTACATATATCATACTGAGATATATATACACTTTTGGTTAATGATTCCTACAGTCAGGAGTGCAAAAGACGATGGCTGGCTGTAACCCCGATGCTGCTTGGACGCTGGAGACGAGGGCTCACGATATTTCCAATGCTGCTTGGATAATGGTAGCAAAAGCTAGCTTAGGTATACGTACACAGGACACATCAAAAATAATGTTTTGGAAAGATCAAAGTAACAAGCCCTATTTCTTTTACCTTGTGAAAATGACAAAGCAAGAAGAAATAGTCGTTTGATGCAAAACATATTTAAATAAACTTCCACAGGAAAACGTAAAGTAATAGTTAACAGGAAAACAGAGAAATAAAATAGCAGAGTTTGTACGCAAGCAGTAAACCGCTTTGCTAAAATGCCAGGTTGCAATGCTTTAAAAAATCATCACAAAAATCTTATATGCAGTACACATAAGGTTGTGTATAATTGCAACAATTTAGTTTAAAATTCATTTGTATATCAAGAAACAAAATAGACAAGCAGTCAGAATGGCACTGTTCATCATGTGCTGACAGTGACACTTTTGTTTTTTTTGAATCTCAACATCAAAGATGAATTTAAAACTGAATTGTTTCTGCTACACTTAACTTTAGGTGTATTATATACATGATTTTTGTGACGATTTTTGGAGACATTGCAATATGATATTTTAGCTAAAGAAGGCGCCAGTCCCATGGGCGCCCTATAATTTTTCTGTTCTAGGTGATCTTTGAGTTCAGGAGGAAACTGAACACTCAAGCATGTACATGAGGAACCGGTAACTGATTATTTTACATGTACATACTCCCTCCGCCCCAAAATATCTAATGTTTTAGGTTTAGACATGGAAATTAAGAAATAGTAAAAAGGTGTAGTGCACAGAAACAAGTAGGAGAAAGATAGAAAGAAATACAGATAATGATGTATTAGGAACAAGGAAAAGGTGTATTGGGAGGAGAAGTCTGCACTGAAAAGTAAGAATGACAACTATTTTGGGAAAAATTGAATACATAGGGTCAAGTATTTTGGGATGGATGGAGTATGTACTTCATCTTTGAATACCATGACTTCATCAAAACCATGACCAAAGACACCAGCTGATCAGTTGATAAAACTCGTTGTCACAAAGACATCAACAATAGCAACAACATGTTGTTCACACAGAGAGTGCCTGAATACATTATGTTATAACGACATTTATTCATGAATGCGAGCCTGACATAGCTCTAAGTGAGCAAACTGTCCAATCTCCTGTATCCGCAATTCCACATGTACGTGTACCTCACATTATTGCCTGGAGTTTATAGCTTGCAAGAAATGATCTTGTTTTCGAAAAGTAACAATATCTTCTACTGATGTCATATAGTGCACTGTTCATTAATTTCTATGCAGAAATAGAACCTCCTTGGCTCTGAATCGAAACTGGACAATGAAGGTGAGGGAGAGATTGATGCTGCAGTTGTCAGCCCAGAATGTAGATGATGTGGATACTACATAGTTCAAACTTTCTTAGCTGCGTCCATGCTTTTCTTTCACATTATCTTTGCTTAGAATGCTTAGAGGGAGTGTCTCTGCTTGATGGTAGTAAACTTTGGGACTGATCCCGTAAGCTCGTATCCCAGCAAACATATCTTCTAAGTGGGGCCAAAATGTCTTTGGTCCAAATAGAGAGCCGTTGAACACCATGCTACATCATTCAGCTTCATCCAGAAGAGGCATCTTCATTTGCTACCCATGTCGTGTGGGCACAGAGGACACGGCCCATCCATCCTTGCAGAAGCCATTGGCCATCCTGGGAGATCATAAAGTCTTTGTGGTAATGCTTCATGACCTCATCTTTCACTACATTCACAATGCTTGATTTCAGTGGCAGCTGCCTTAGGCCTGCTCGTTGGTTTCTTTTCTGCCATTGTCTATATTTCTCAGGAATTTCCACTAGGTTGATGCCTTGACAGGAAATGCCATTCAACACATGACATCCAAGAAGGACTTTCTCCAGCACCAATCGAGATTTACTCTCCCTTGGGATGGTTGTGTCCAACATGTCAAACATTGCCATGTAATAGAAGAGTGTCTCCCGAAACCGTGACAAGAAGGAGGAACCATATGAACGATTCATAACGTTCTGGATGAATACATCTGGCCTCATCTTCTTGATGTTCTGGAGGACAGTATCCCTTGGGCTTGGGGAATCAAAGAATATGCTCTCTTCCTTCAAGATGCTGAAACTAAAGACGTCACTCACGATGAGCACCTCATCAGCATCTTTGTGCATGTCTATGATGGAAGTATCCTCCCATTTTTTCATGATTGCGTGGAACTTGAATGAAGGCAAGCCAAGCTCATGGGCACACTTCATGAGCCGGCAACCAATTTTCTCAATCTGCTCACCTTGGGAGCACATGGGCTTGGGGCGGGCTATGGCGGTGATCTTCACCTCTGGCAGGCTGACTTCTTTACTCGCCAGAAAGCGGAGTAATCCTGCCCATTGAAACCCGAAACGCATACCATAATCCACGATATGCAACCTGCTCTTACCTGCCATGGCCTGCATGATGGTCATTGCTGAAAAAATGAACGTCACATTGATGAAGCAGCAAGCTTCAGAGAAAAGTTTGTAGGCCTTAAGGAACTCAATGGCTGAGGGGTACTCTAACATAAGCAACTGAAAAAGCTGGCTCCCTGTGCCCAGTATCCGTGCCTCTAGCCCCTTGGCGAAATAATGAGCTAGTCGTTGGGTGGCGTCACCTGTTGCTGAAGCATGTTGCTTGATTCGCTTCAGTAGCTCACGAGTTATCATTTCATCGTCAGCTGCCAGCGCCTGCGCACAAGAGATCAACAAGTTGCCTATGTCGACCACACTGTCCCTCACCACTTTAATCCTTCCACTCTTCATGTTTCTCTTGCCCATGGTGACATGCACCATGCCCTTGATGCATGTCTCATAGGTATGCAACATCATTTCGTCAAGCATCTCATTGAGATGTTTCTCCTCTGGCTCCTTGCTCATCGTCACAGCTTTGTTGGTACTTCTTTCCTCCTCATCTATAAGGTGATCCCTATTGTACCTTTTCTTCAACCTACTATCAATGATATTGCTTTCTCTGATTTGATTCATCACCAACTCATCCCCTCTAATGTCGTTGTCTTTGGGCAGGAGCATGTTAGCTTCTTCCATGACCTTCAAGGATGCCCCCAACACAGATGCACCCTTGGATAAGTGCGAATTGAGGGCGCTTTCATCACCATGACCTTCATGCAAGAATTCATTGGGCCCCTTGTAGTTGTTGGTGTTAGTGCCAAGGGAAGGGCAGGAGAGGATCTGAGCAAAGGGCTGCTGCACCTGGAGTAGCGCAGGGTGGTCGTTGAGTTCATCGTCGATGTCGTCCTCCATGAGCATGTGTGAGATGTAAGGGAGCATCATGTCATTATTATGGACATGATGCCGAACCACATTGCTGACATTGGTCTTCTGGGGAAGGTCAAGGAAGACTGGTGGGGATGCTGGTTGCTGCTCCATAAGATCCTTGATGAAGAATTCCTCTGGTGTGGTGGCCATGGTGATCAATGGTAGTGCAGTAGCCCTTTTGGTTAATATATATCATAAAGAGAAGAACATAAGAGTTTTGGTTAATGATCCCTGCAAACAAAGTGCAAAAGACAATGGCTGACTGTAACCCCAATGCTGCTTCGATAGGAAAACCAAGGCTCACGATATTTCCAATGCTGCTTGGATAATGGTTGCAAAAGCTAGCATATCTTTTACCTAGTCAAAATAATATTTTGGAAAGATCATCGTAACAAGCCCCATATCTTTGACCTAGTGAAAATGACAAATCAAGAAGATACAGCTGTGTGATGCAAAATATATTTAAATAAGCCTTTTAAATATGAAAAAGATAAACAGCTTTGCTAGGTGTTTATATAATTGTTTGCAAATGTGAAAGGAAATGAAGCACATACTCGAAATGCCAATATTCAAGACGCGACTATTGAGCTCTGCAACATTAGTTAGTATACAAAATGAGTAAGCGCAGATCAGCTGTGAGACTATGAGCTCTGCTGGGAACAGACGCCATGAAAGGAACCGTTTACCCACTGCCATGCACCGATGCAAAAGATATTTTATTTGTTTTGCAACGATATCTCTGTGGTGTTTACAAGACTGTTGGCCATGTTTGCTACAACGGTCAAACAGTGCTTTTCAAATCTCTACACTTTAAAAATAATCAATGCTATCGTCTTACCGCCCCACCTGCGTTAACCCCGCCCGCGCCGCGTTAACCCCACCGTCGCATCGCCTCGTTGGCCCCTACGTATGTCAAACCATATCTTCTATGCATCTTTTACGTGGCTTTATTGGGCCGCTGGAGCCCCGTCCGAGAGTCCAATCAACTCCTCCCAATTAAAAAAAATCAAACGAACCGGCTGCTAGCCTGCTAGGCCTTCGTCCGGTGGATGAGTCACGTGCATGGAGGACAGGTAACTTAGGATCAAATGTCAATAGTTAACTAGGTTGTTCAGAGTTCAACGCCTAGCAATATAATAATAAATCAGACAAAAAAGTTGAGAGAGCCTGAATAGATTTGAAATTAGTTTCGGGTTCTCAATGCAAAATGGTTTATTAGTTTTTTTGTTATTTTTTTAAGGAATGATAAAATCAGCTTAAACTTGTAAAATGTATAATAATAAATCATACAAGTATTAATTAGAAAAACTGAAACTAATTATGTTAGGCTAGATCTGCATGGTATAAATGATTAACCAACTTTGTAAGGCTAGATCTGCATGATATAAATGATTAATTGGAAAAAGTGAAACCAATTTTTTTAGGCTAGATCTGCATGATATAAATGATAAAGATCACGAATCAAATAAGTATTCTAGCAACTTTAGGATAGATTAATATGCATGTAACCCTCCTTTAACTATAAAGAAATCTTATGCTTACTATATTTTGAGCATGATGGTAAACACTAATGGCAGGTACACAAATTATTGGTAGTTTTGGGGGGTTAATTCACCTCGAATACCATATAATTTAGTATAAATTTTGAATGCCTTGATTCTTTATATTTTACGACAGAAAGAGTTAAAAAAACAGGTGGAAGACTCAACAACATCGACGGGAGGGCATGGAGCACCCAAAGTTGATTGATGTGCCTCCCATCGCGTCAAAGCCACAGGCCACTTGGGTCGTCGGTAGGTGTGGGCAAAAATTCGTGGCCCCCATACAACGCACGAGCATATATCTAGCAAAACAAAAAATAGTGGGCAAAAAAAGCCACCTGCATCGCGGCCCTTCTAGGAAGCTAACGCTGGCAGCGCCATTTTCTCAAACGCCTTCCACGCACCCGCCTTTCTACCGTCATAGCAAACAGGCCAATGACCATGAGCGCACCCCACCGAAATCCAGTCCAGGCATTCATACCTCTCCCTCAGCAAGGTTTGAGGGTTCATGGCGTCTCCGCGACACTACTACAGAAACAGTCAACAGTGCCGGCCACATCATTGCCGAAATTAGGACAACCGGCAGTGATGACCCTTCACTGCCGGTTCTAGGCTCTGACAACCCTCAGCAAGGTTTGAGGGTTCATGGCGTCTCCGCGACTTGCGCTCTGCCATTTCCAGCAGCAGCTGCGCTACCGTGTTCGCTTTCTCCTTTTCGTCCTGGCTCCGGGTGGCGACTAGGCAGACACCACAACCGATTTTGACCTCCGATTAATCGTGATTAGTCATGACTAATCATCATGAACGGTTTTACATGCTCGACCAGAGCCTTCGACTTGATCAGACTGTCCAGAAATCTGGTCGTCCAATTAATCGTCATCCGATAATGATTAATCGTCCGAGACTGTTTGGTCGTCCAGAGAAGTTGCAGTGAGCTGCATCAGCTGAGTGAGTTGGGCCTAGCTAGTTGTCTTAAGTTTTGGCCCAAGTCCATTGGAGTTTTTTTTTTTCTTTCCAGTAGGCATCTCACTCTTCTCACTCACTCAGGACACACGCACTCACACCTCCCTATAATTTTTCTGTTCTAGGTGATCTTTGAGTTCAGGAGGAAACTGAACACTCAAGCATGTACATGAGGAACCGGTAACTGATGCATTTATTTTACATGTACATACTCCCTCCGCCCCAAAATATCTAATGTTTTAGGTTTAGACATGGAAATTAAGAAATAGTAAAAAGGTGTAGTGCACAGAAACAAGTAGGAGAAAGATAGAAAGAAATACAGATAATGATGTATTAGGAACAAGGAAAAGGTGTATTGGGAGGAGAAGTATGCACTGAAAAGTAAGAATGACAACTATTTTGGGAAAAATTGAATACATAAGGTCAAGTATTTTGGGACGGAGGGAGTATGTACTTCATCTTTGAATACCATGACTTCATCAAAACCATGACCAAAGACACCAGCTGATCACTTGATAAAACTCATTGTCACAAAGACATCAACAATAGCAACAGCATGTTGTTCACACAGAGAGTGCCTGAATACATTATGTTATAACGACATTTATTCATGAATGCGAGCCTGACATAGCTCTAAGTGAGCAAACTGTCCAATTACCTGTATCCACAATTCCACATGTACGTGTACCTCACATTATTGCCTGAAGTTTATAGCTTGCAAGAAAAGATCGTGTTTTCGAAAAGTAACAATATCTTCTACTGATGTCATATAGTGCACTGTTCATTAATTTCTATGCAGAAATAGAACCTCCTTGGCTCTGAATCGAAACTGGACAATGAAGGTGAGGGAGAGATTGATGCTGCAGTTGTCAGCCCAGAATGTAGATGATGTGGATACTACATAGTTCAAACTTTCTTAGCTGCGTCCATGCTTTTCTTTCACATTATCTTTGCTTAGAATGCTTAGAGGGAGTGTCTCTGCTTGATGGTAGTAAACTTTTGGGACTGATCCCGTAAGCTCGTATCCCAGCAAACATATCTTCTAAGTGGGGCCAAAATGTCTTTGGTCCAAATAGAGAGCCGTTGAACACCATGCTACATCATTCAGCTTCATCCAGAAGAGGCATCTTCGTTTGCTACCCATGTCGTGTGGGCACAGAGGACACGCCCCATCCATCCTTGCAGAAGCCATTGGCCATCCTGGGAGATCATAAAGTCTTTGTGGTAATGCTTCATGACCTCATCTTTCACTACATTCACAGTGCTTGATTTCAGTGGCAGCTGCCTTAGGCCTGCTCGTTGGTTTCTTGTCTGCCATTGTCTATATTTCTCAGGAATTTCCACTAGGTCCATGCCTTGACAGGAAATGCCATTAAACGCATGACATCCAAGAAGGACTTTCTCCAGCACCAATCGAGATTTACTCTCCCTTGGGATGGTTGTGTCCAACATGTCAAACATTGCCATGTAATAGAAGAGTGTCTCCCGAAACTGTGACAAGAAGGAGGAACCATATGAACGATTCATAACGTTCTGGATGAATACATCTGGCCTCATCTTCTTGATGTTGTGGAGGACAGTATCCCTAGGGCTTGGGGCATCAAAGAATATGCTCTCTTCCATTAAGATACTGAAACTAAAGACGTCACTCACGATGAGCACCTCATCAGCATCTTTGTGCATGTTTTGGAATGATCAAAGTAACAAGCCCTATATCTTTTACCTTGTCAAAATGACAAAGCAAGAAGATCAAAGTAACAAGCCCTATATCGTTTGATGCAAAACATATTTAAATAAACTTTCACAGGCAAACTTAAAGTAATAGTTAACAGGAAGACAGAGAAATAGAATAGCAGAGTTTGTATGCAAGTTTATATAATTGTTTGCAAATGTGAAAGAAAATGAAGCAGTACATGAAATGCCAATATTCAAGATGAGAATATTGTGCTACGCAACATTTGTTTTATACAAAAATGAGTAAAGCGCAGATCAGCTATGAGACTATTGAGCTCTGCTGGAAAGAGATGCCATGAAAGGAACCGCTTTCCCATTGCCATGCACCGATGCAAAAGATATTTTATTTGTTGCAACGATCCCTTCGCGGTGTTTACAATACTGTTGGCCATGTTTGCTAGAACGGTCAAAAACATGCTTTTCAAATAAAACAAAAATAGTGGTCAAAATAAGCTGGTCTCACCCAATTTCTGCGTTTTAGTATAAATAGGTGCCCTGGGAAAAAAACGTGGCTAGAAAAAAAGCTGTAAAAAAACATACTGTTTGGCTTTTGATCACTTATGTATAAGCTGTACCAAATAAGCCCATTATCACATATATTATAATTATCTCCATACAAGGCTATCGGAAAAACATTAACTTACCTACAGGAAAACATTGGTTTTAAACATGGACTGATTTCTAGTAGGGATCGTTCCTTTCTACATCAAAGGCGTGTCTTTTCTGTTTTAGATCCTAGCGGTGTTGTATTGGTGTGGCTTTCTATCACTACCGCATACAGCATCTTTTGCCAAGTGCAATATGCTTTGCCGAGTGCCAAATATCGGGCACTCGGCAAAGCATCTCTTTGCCGAATACCGCACTCGGCAAAGTCTTGCACTCGGCAAACAACGGCACTCGGTAAAGCTACTCTTTGCCGAGTGTGGAGCACTCGGCAAACAAGAACACTTGGCAAACTTTTTTTTCAATTTTGACCTCCAAACTTTTTCTTTAGGGCTCCTACAGTGTTTGATACTCTATGTTGAAGTTTGATACATTTCTTGGTTTGTTTACTATATTTCTTTAATTTCTTTCATTGAATTGAATTTTTTTGAATAAGTCAAATTTGAACTGTAAGTCATTGGAATAATGGAAAAAAATGTTTGAAAAAATAATATTCATGTTATTGAGTCTAATGTGATGCCGTATCTAGGAACATGTCATAAATTTTGAATGTCTACCACGAACTTGCAAGCGAATTGTTTTAAATTTCTATAAAATGCAAATGAAGTCAGAAAATCATGAAACTTGTCGAGATTTCATGATATCTTATGTACTCTGCTGAAACATTGACGAGTCCAAGCACAAGATCAAGGACAAGTTGAGTGGACTCTGCTTCCACGCCGACACCACCAAGCAAGGCCTCTACACCACGGCACTTGGTGATGAGGTGGAGGCCGGCAAGGGTGAGGTGGAGACCGGAAAGGACGAGGCTTCCGGCGACGATGACTCTACCGAGGTAAAACCCTCCGTCGATGCTCTTATTACCGAACTTGATATCATGACCGATACTTTGATGAGTCAAGATAAGCTGCTGAAACATTGAAAGCCCAAGTTTGGTTTTGGTAATTAATAACCCCAAGTTGCTAATGCCAGGTGTTAAGTGGTTTAAGTTAGGCATAAGCAACACATGTGATGAAGGTGCATGTGGCATGGAGTGGTGGCCACAAGATCACAAAGAGATGGTGCATGGACATGAAATGATGGTCATTGTGATCAAGCATGAGGAGATGGACATAGAACAAAGTGATCAAGGCAAAGATATAATCATAGGGTTTGCTTTTGCTAGTCCAAGATGAGTAGTGAAGTGATTGACCGGGTTTAGGATTGATAGCCGACTATCAAGAGGGGCAATCACGGTTAGCTCATGAATCAAGTGCTACTAGGTCATCTTCTTGATCATATGCATTAGGATCTAGTAAAGAGCTAACATATCGCCTTGGAAAATGATTGTAAAAATGCTAACACACATGCACATGGTGATTTACACATGATGGTGTTGGCACATTTACAAAGGCGACGGTGTTTGAGCGGTAGTGAGGGGTTTGGGATTCAGGCGTTTTCGGGGAAATGAAATGCCTATTTTCCATTGCGCCAGAGGTTGAAAAAGTGGTGAAAGCATAGAGGTGTTTCACGAGCTAAAACATGTGCTAAAGTGGTACTCATATGAAGAGTAGCACATAAGGAACAAGGGCGATCAAGCGGAGCGATCAAACGATGAATTTTCGCAGAGATGCAGGCGACAGACGCCGACCTTGGAGCCGACAGTCGCTGACGTCTGCGTCTGTCGGGCAACCCTAAGACAGGCGGTGCTGGTGAGTGCGACAGACGCGCTGCCGACTTCACAACAGACACGGGCGTGGGCACTGTTGCCACGTCTATCGACAAAGGGTTTGCTCTGGCGCACGCGGGCTTGCGTGACAGACACTGACCGCGTTTGTCGGTGCAGCAGCGGACGCGTCCGTCAAGCGTTCGGCGAAATTGGCTACTGGACCGCGTCTGATGGTGGCAAAGCGGCGTCTGTCGGTCACGACAAACACGTCTGACGTGTAAAGCGCGAGCGCGGTAAACTCCAACGGTCGGGACACGTGGCCGCTCGGTGGTGCGACAGATGCACCTATAGCGTCTGTCGGTTTGGCAACAGACGCTACTGTGCAGCGTCTGTCGCCCCCGAATTTTGCCCAGTGAAGGGTATAATGGCTAGTGGCTTTTCTATTCGCTATAAATAAGAGGTGGCTGGCCCTTGGGGGTTCTCTCTTGCACATTTGAGATATTGAGGCACACTTTGAGCTAGAGAACACTCCCTCCACTCATCTCCTTGCTTGGTTGCATACTCTAGAGAGATTGAGTGAGATTCAAGTGCATTGCATTGAGAGTTGCATCTAGTGGCACTTGATCTTCGTGCTTGCTACGGATTGCTTGTTACTCTTGGATGTTTCCCGACACCCTAGACGGCTTGGAGCAGCGGTGGTGTTGAGCTTGACCTTGGAGATTGTTTCGAGCCTCACCAAGTTGATTGCGAGGGGTTCTTGAGCCTTCCCCGCGGGAGTTCGTGAATTGGCTACTCTAGTGAAGCACGTGGCTTGGAGGATCCCCATCTTGTGAGTGGATGTGCGGCACCCGCTGAGGGTTCAACTCTTGATAGTTGATTAGCTTGTGATCCATCAAGTGGGTGCATCGCCACAATGAGGAGTAGCTTGCCGGGAAGCAAGTGAACCTCGGTAAAAAATCTTGTGTCATCTCTTTGCCGAGGATTTCACTTGTGATTGCTCATTGTGATTGATTCTTTGAGTGCATTGCTTCTCTACATCGTTGATATAAGAATCAAGTCACTTGCTCTTTACTTTCTTGTACTTGTCCTTGTGTAGTTTGCTTAGTGTAGCCTTTATCACATAGGAGTAAGTAGCTTAGTGACTTAGCCTTATTGGTGTGTATTAGAGATCATAGCTTTGTTTCACTAGAATTGTATACATGGCTTGCATAGTGTAGTTGAGCTAGTGCTAGAATTAGCTTAGCCATCTTTTATACTAACGTAGTTGTTTAGTGAAGCTTGTAGATGTTTAAATAGGCTATTCACCCCCTCTAGCCATTTGGACCTTACAAACGTGCTGCTCGTGAGAGGAACGACTTTAAGGCCAAGTTAGAGACTACGCTTAGAGAGCTTGAGTTTGCTAAGGCTGCTGTGATAGTGTCTGACGAGACAGAGTGTTATGCCTGTGCTATTCCAATGACAAACCTTTCCAACCTACAAACTAAGTATGCCTCTTTGCTTGATGAGAATGATGAGATGAAGTCTAGGCCTGTCTTGTTGGGTGCATGCAAGTCTTGCTCGGGCTTGCAATCTGAGCTGGCAGAGAATAATGCCAAGATCCTTACCCTTGAGAAAGTCAGTTCAGATAGCATGGTTATTGAGTGTGCACGTTGTGAGGGCTTGGTGTTGGAGCTTGAGTCTTGCAGGCATGACAAGATGAGATCCGAGGAAGACAACACATACCTTCGGTCCATCTTGAATTGGGTGTCTTGTAGTGAGCCGCAGTTGGCATGATGATGAGCTAGTTCAGGCGGGGAACTGGGACATCGGGAGTAGGCTTTGCTCTAGGTGGGAAGGGTGAACATGTCTATGGCAAAGTTGGTGAGTTCAGTGGTTTGAACCCAAGTGAGAAACCTTCCACTACTCCCAAATTGATCAAGATCAATCCACCTAAGCCTACCGAACCCACTGTGAAAGATGGAGTGTTTGAAGAACCACAAAGAGCTCCACCCTAGAAACAAGTTTGGGTTCCAAAACCGAACCATCTCAGGAATCCACTTGACACTCTACCGAACATCTCTGAAGATCCCCTTCCTAAAGCCAAAAAGCCACCAAGAGTGAACCATAGTCACAAGAGAGTGAGCCAACAACGACCCAAGAGAGAGGTGAGGTATCACTGTGACTACTACCATAGGGATGGTCACCTTGTTGAGTTTTGCTTTAGGAGGAAGAGAGATGAGCGGCGAGAGTACGAGTTGAACAACCAGAACATGTACTGCCCGCTCCATGGCGTACATGTGCCACCTGTTCAGAGGCGCAGTGCTAGGCCTAGAAGTGCAATGCCTCAAGGTGCTAGGCCTCAGGTTGCGAGACCACATGGTGGTCGTGCCTGGCGGGGTTCATGTCGTGATCGAGATGATTTTGGACCTCGTGTCAGTGGCTTTGGCTTTTACCCCTCTAGTGGACCACGTTTTCCTTGTGGTGATCATTTTCCCCCCAGCGGACCATTTTTTTCCTTTCATGGTGATCGCTTTGCTTCTTGGCCTAAGATGAGTGGTTTTCCAGCTAACCCTTTTTCTGAGCAAATGGGCCAACATTGGTATGCTTCACAATTTACTAACCCTAGTGTCGAGTCGTTTGCCTATCCTATGGCTTTTTATTGAGTAGGTCGATGACTGGAGAACATGTAACTCACTAACTCCGGATGTTTGCGCCACATGACCGGATGTCTCAAATGGTTCTCCAACCTAATCCAAAGGTAAGTCCAGCACTTTGAGTTTAGATTTTCGCTTTCCTTTTTGTCTTGGGAAGCTTTGGTTCTTGTATATTAGTCTTTGGTTTTCTTTTTAGTTTAAGCTTTTGATTTTGCTTTTGTATCATATTTTTATATGATATCATCATGTATCATATTGCATTTTGAGCTTCATCCTTATAGTGGCTAGATTGACACTATGCTCTTGTTAGGGATGTTATGGATATACATGATGTGCTTTGCTTAGGCTCACTTTGATCTCTTGATATGAGCTATTTTTTTTAACTGTGAACTTGAAATAACACTTGAAGAAACTTGAAACATGTTTACCACTACTTGTGGCAATTGACATGTATAGATGTGTTGAGAACCCTTTTGCTTCGTATATATGCTTAGTTGCTACGGCTCATACCTTGAGTTACACACTTGCTTGAGAAACTTGAATTTGTGCTAAAACTTGAAAAACAAGGTATGAAAAGATCGGGATGGGTCTTTGCTGTCCCATGTCAGAGTATCGAGATAGCTCCCTATTGCACTTAAGGGTGAACTTGAGCTCTGTAATGGATACCGAGATCTCTGTCTTAAGCTTCTGATTGCTTTTGGCATAGGCTTGACATGATCGATAAGTCAGGTTTTGATGGCATTGATAACCTCCCGCACACATTTGATTGACAAACGTTTGTGATAAGCTGCATAACTCCGATAAAATTCAATTGCTATCTAAAAATTTGATCAAATCACAAGTTTGTCTCATGACATGATGTGTGAACTTTGTTTGAGGTAGTTCACTTTGCATACATGTGTAGCACAAGGTTGATCTCCTGTCTATATTTGCTATGTGCTCTTTTGGTGGTGAACCCTCTTTTAAATTGCTCAAACTTGATCAAACTTGCTACAATGCCATATTTCGTCTCATTTGATCACTTTGAGCATTTTCTAGCACCTGTAGTTGTTGATATGTATACATAACAGCATCAGCTAGAGCATCTTTTCAATCTACTTGCTATAATCTTAAAGCTTCTGCATTTGTGCATTTTTGCGTTCATAGCATGTTTTGAGGGGGAGTTGCAATCCTTGGGCTCTAGCTTGATAAGTGCATATGTCAACAAGGGGGAGACGTTTCCACACTCACAATGTCACAATCACCCAAGTTAAGAAATATGCACTCATTTGAGTGTGATTGCATTTGTTCAGGGGGAGTTGTATTTGAGCTGCTTTTGCTAGATGTGTTGAGCCTTTGCCTCTTCTGGAGGGTCTAGCAGTTTTTCGGTTTTTCGAGCTTTACTAGTGGTGTTGAGCCCATTGTCTCTTCTTGAGGACTAGCTATGTTTTACTTGGTTGCATCGAGCCGTTGCCCATGTCTTTGGGGGCCAAGTTTTGCTCATTTCAAATGACCCCATTTTGGCTTTTCTTTCGCTTTTGGTGATTTGGTTGAGCTCTTTGTTCTTCTCTTCTTCTTTTTCTTTTGCTCAAGCTGTTCGTGTATTGGTGTTGACAATGCACTCATCAAGGGGGAGACTGGGAACACAAGGTTGACAAGTACCCTTGTGTGTTCATTTTATGATGAGTGATGGTCAATGAGATTCACGAAGTAGATTGAGTGGTGACTAACCCTACCATAGCGAAAGCTATGTGTGCGACATGTCTCTTGGCTTGATTGTGCAGGTGTGGAGCTCGGAGGCGGTGGTCGACGGCGAGGTGAAGGTCAAGGAGGACGTGCCGTGCTGACGGACCGGGAGCGGTGAAGGGCGGACGTGAGGCTTGGACCGAGGGACCAAGAGGCCGGGTGACTAGCCGCGGTGGCTGACACCTAGGACATCGACAAGCGCAAGTGTACATGGGAGTGACCGTGTTGACCGAGTCAAGACGGAGGACGTGCAAGTCGAGCGGGGCTCAGAGAACTTGGCGTGCTGGTCGGTCGAGGATGGCGGTGACACGTGTTGAGCGGCGGGGGATTGTATGGAGTACGCTACTCGCGAGTGCATTTGATGGTTTTGGCCTCAAAACCATCGGTGGCGGGTTTACGGGTTTGGGCCAAAACCCGGGCGGAGATTCCGAGGAGGAACGGACGGCACGTGGCGGCATCGGGGAGCTCGCGTTGAGGCAAAGCTACTGATGAGGAGGCGCGGTGGCTGTCGGATGAAGATGACACCGGGTTGGACCATAACGCCCTTGGGCTAAGTGGTTTGACTCATTTGTATCCAGGGGCAAAACTAGGATTGTGTAATAGCCCTGTTAAATAGGATGAGGGAGCCCCCATCTCTCTCACCTCCTCCATTTTCATTTTCTCCTTTAGAGTTTCCCCTCCTCTAGGTGCTTGTGTGAGAGAGGTCCACTAATCCACTGATTAGTGTAAGAACCATGAATCTTTGAGGGAATGGTGGCCCTAACCACCTCGTGTCCTCCGGTGTTCGGAGTTTGAGTCAATTCGTGTGTTCTTGATGTGTTCTTCGCGTTCTTCTTCTTCCCCCTCTCATTCTTGAGCCGATTCTTCGTTTGTAGACCATTTTGGTTCGTTCTTGTTGCCTTGATTTGAGCTATGACGTGAGTTGAGCCTTTCCACCGAAGAAAATCAACCAATTCCTCATGAGGGGCAATTTCTTGGTCTAGGTCTCAAGAACCGGTGTTTTTTCGTTCTTCTTTGATTTCTCGTGATAGGCTTGAAATTGGGTGTTGATGTCTTGAAGATATCTTCTCAACACTCCCAAGAACCTACCTACAAAGTTTCAAGTCAGTCCGAGTTGTTTTGATCGAGTTTTGACCCGTTCTTCCTCGGTTCGTGCTGCTGTTTCTGCACAGCGCGGAGCCTCCGGGAAAAAACGTGGAATCTCCGAGACGCAGAGCCTCTGGGGAAAAATACGGAACCTCTGGGACACGGAGCCTCCAAGGAAAAACGCAGAGCCTCCGGACCTGCTGCTGAAAATTTGTGTTTGGGCCCTCCGAGTGCTCGTTTTGAGATCCGTATTTTGTTTTGTCTTTATAGTATGTCAAGGAATATTTTCTAAGTACTCTTGTAAACTGTTGGCATGGGTACTTTGGGTGGAGAACTCACTTCCTCTCCATAGAAGTTGAGTATCTTTTTTTTCTGACTCTCGCTTTAGTTCTTGTTCCATACTCGTTTGTGGTGTCCCGCTGTGTTCCTAGGGAACATCCACTCACTAGTTGGGTCGCGGACATCACGATGTTTTGTTCGCACTTTTGGTGGTGATTTTGGAACAGTAGCCAATTATTTTCGAAAGAAATTTTCAGCTCCCATTCACCCCCTCTTCTGGTCGGTGTTTTCGGTCCTTCAGTTTGATTCACCTGCTCATCCTTTGTAAAGTTTTGTCTTTGGGCAAGAACATGTTTGCTTCTTCCATGCACCCCAAGGACGATGCCCCCACCACATATGTACCATTGGATAAGGGCAAACTAACCCCGCTTTCACCACTGTGGCCTTCATGCAAAAAATCTTTGGGCGCCTCCCTGTTGTCCGTGTACGTGTTGCACAATGGGCTACTGCACTTGGAGTAGCGCAGGGTGATCATTGAGGTTATTATCGCCATCGTCATCCTCCATGAGCATGCGTGCGATGTAAGGGAGCATTGTGGCATTAGGAACATGATGCTGGCCCTAGCTGCTGCCATTGGGCTCCTGGGGAGGGTCAGGGAAGACAGGTGGGGATGCTGGTGGCTGCTCCATGAGATCCTTGACGAAGAATTCCTCTGGTGTGGTGGCCATGCTGATCAATGGTAGTGGGGCTTGGCGATTGGTGGCACACAATAGCATTTGGTTTAATTACATATATCATACTGAGATATATATACACTTTTGGTTAATGATTCCTACAGGCAGGAGTGCAAAAGACGATGGCTGGCTGTAACCCCGATGCTGCTTGGACGCTGGAGACGAGGGCTCACGATATTTCCAATGCTGCTTGGATAATGGTAGCAAAAGCTAGCTTAGGTATACGTACACAGGACACATCAAAAATCATGTTTTGGAAAGATCAAAGTAACAAGCCCTATTTCTTTTACCTTGTGAAAATGACAAAGCAAGAAGAAATAGTCGTTTGATGCAAAACATATTTAAATAAACTTCCACAGGCAAACGTAAAGTAATAGTTAACAGGAAAACAGAGAAATAGAATAGCAGAGTTTGTACGCAAGCAGTAAACCGCTTTGCTAAAATGCCAGGTTGCAATGCTTTAAAAAATCATCACAAAAATCTTATATGCAGTACACATAAGGTTGTGTATAATTGCAACAATTTAGTTTAAAATTCATTTGTATATCAAGAAACAAAATAGACAAGCAGTCAGAATGACACTGTTCATCATGTGCTGACAGTGACACTTTTGTTTTTTTGAATCTCAACATCACAGATGAATTTAAAACTGAATTGTTTCTGCTACACTTAACTTTAGGTGTATTACATACATGATTTTTGTGACGATTTTTGGAGACATTGCAACATGATATTTTAGCTAAAGAAGGCGCCAGTCCCGTGGGCGCCCTATAATTTTTCTGTTCTAGGTGATCTTTGAGTTCAGGAGGAAACTGAACACTCAAGCATGTACATGAGGAACCGGTAACTGATTATTTTACATGTACATACTCCCTCCGCCCCAAAATATCTAATGTTTTAGGTTTAGACATGGAAATTAAGAAATAGTAAAAAGGTGTAGTGCACAGAAACAAGTAGGAGAAAGATAGAAAGAAATACAGATAATGATGTATTAGGAACAAGGAAAAGGTGTATTGGGAGGAGAAGTCTGCACTGAAAAGTAAGAATGACAACTATTTTGGGAAAAATTGAATACATAGGGTCAAGTATTTTGGGATGGATGGAGTATGTACTTCATCTTTGAATACCATGACTTCATCAAAACCATGACCAAAGACACCAGCTGATCAGTTGATAAAACTCGTTGTCACAAAGACATCAACAATAGCAACAACATGTTGTTCACACAGAGAGTGCCTGAATACATTATGTTATAACGACATTTATTCATGAATGCGAGCCTGACATAGCTCTAAGTGAGCAAACTGTCCAATCTCCTGTATCCGCAATTCCACATGTACGTGTACCTCACATTATTGCCTGGAGTTTATAGCTTGCAAGAAATGATCTTGTTTTCGAAAAGTAACAATATCTTCTACTGATGTCATATAGTGCACTGTTCATTAATTTCTATGCAGAAATAGAACCTCCTTGGCTCTGAATCGAAACTGGACAATGAAGGTGAGGGAGAGATTGATGCTGCAGTTGTCAGCCCAGAATGTAGATGATGTGGATACTACATAGTTCAAACTTTCTTAGCTGCGTCCATGCTTTTCTTTCACATTATCTTTGCTTAGAATGCTTAGAGGGAGTGTCTCTGCTTGATGGTAGTAAACTTTTGGGACTGATCCCGTAAGCTCGTATCCCAGCAAACATATCTTCTAAGTGGGGCCAAAATGTCTTTGGTCCAAATAGAGAGCCGTTGAACACCATGCTACATCATTCAGCTTCATCCAGAAGAGGCATCTTCATTTGCTACCCATGTCGTGTGGGCACAGAGGACACGGCCCATCCATCCTTGCAGAAGCCATTGGCCATCCTGGGAGATCATAAAGTCTTTGTGGTAATGCTTCATGACCTCATCTTTCACTACATTCACAATGCTTGATTTCAGTGGCAGCTGCCTTAGGCCTGCTCGTTGGTTTCTTTTCTGCCATTGTCTATATTTCTCAGGAATTTCCACTAGGTTGATGCCTTGACAGGAAATGCCATTCAACACATGACATCCAAGAAGGACTTTCTCCAGCACCAATCGAGATTTACTCTCCCTTGGGATGGTTGTGTCCAACATGTCAAACATTGCCATGTAATAGAAGAGTGTCTCCCGAAACCGTGACAAGAAGGAGGAACCATATGAACGATTCATAACGTTCTGGATGAATACATCTGGCCTCATCTTCTTGATGTTATGGAGGACAGAATCCCTAGGGCTTGGGGCATCAAAGAATATGCTCTCTTCCATCAAGATGCTGAAACTAAAGACGTCACTCACGATGAGCACCTCATCAGCATCTTTGTGCATGTCTACGATGGAAGTATCCTCCCATTTTTTCATGATTGCGTGGAACTTGAATGAAGGCAAGCCAAGCTCATGGGCACACTTCATGAGCCGGCAACCAATTTTCTCAATCTGCTCACCTTGGGAGCACATGGGCTTGGGGCGGGCTATGGCGGTGATCTTCACCTCTGGCAGGCTGACTTCTTTACTCGCCAGAAAGCGGAGCAATCCTGCCCATTGAAACCCGAAACGCATACCATAATCCACGATATGCAACCTGCTCTTACCTGCCATGGCCTGCATGATGGTCATTGCTGAAAAAATGAACGTCACATTGATGAAGCAGCAAGCTTCAGAGAAAAGTTTGTAGGCCTTAAGGAACTCAATGGCTGAGGGGTACTCTAACATAAGCAACTGAAAAAGCTGGCTCCCTGTGCCCAGTATCCGTGCCTCTAGCCCCTTGGCGAAATAATGAGCTAGTCGTTGGGTGGCGTCACCTGTTGCTGAAGCATGTTGCTTGATCTGCTTCAGTAGCTCACGAGTTGTCATTTCATCGTCAGCTGCCAGCGCCTGAGCACAAGAGACCAACAACTTGCGTATGTCGACCACACCGTCCCTCACCACTTTAATCCTTCCACTCTTCATGTTTCTCTTGCCCATGGTGACATGCTCCATGCCCTTGATGCATGTCTCATAGGTATGCAACATCATTTCGTCAAGCATCTCATTGAGATGTTTCTCCTCTGGCTCCTTGCTCATCGTCACAGCTTTGTTGGTACTTCTTACCTCCTCATCTATAAGGTGATCCCTATTGTACCTTTTCTTCAACCTACTATCAATGATATTGCTTTCTTTGATTTGATTCATCACCAACTCATCCCCTCTAATGTCGTTGTCTTTGGGCAGGAGCATGTTAGCTTCTTCCATGACCTTCAAGGATGCCCCCAACACAGATGCACCCTTGGATAAGTGCGAATTGAGGGCGCTTTCATCACCATGACCTTCATGCAAGAATTCGTTGGGCCCCTCGTAGTTGTTGGTGTTAGTGCCAAGGGAAGGGCAGGAGAGGATCTGAGCAAAGGGCTGCTGCACCTGAAGTAGCGCAGGGTGGTCGTTGAGTTCATCGTCGATGTCGTCCTCCATGAGCATGTGTGAGATGTAAGGGAGCATCATGTCATTATTAGGGACACGATGCCAGACCTCATTGCTGACATTGGTCTTCTGGGGAAGGTCAAGGAAGACTGGTGGGGATGCCGGTGGCTGCTCCATAAGATCCTTGATGAAGAATTCCTCCGGTGTGGTGGCCATGGCGATGAATGGTAGTGCGGTAGCCCTTTTGGTTATTATATATATATATATATATCATAAAGAGAAGAACATAATAAGACTTGTGGTTAATGATCCCGACAAACAGAGTGCAAAAGACGATGGCTGACTGTAACCCCAATGCTGCTTCGATAGGAAAACCAAGGCTCACGATATTTCCAATGCTGCTTGGATAATGGTTGCAAAAGCTAGCATATCTTTTACCTAGTCAAAATAATATTTTGGAAAGATCATCGTAACAAGCCCCATATCTTTGACCTAGTGAAAATGACAAATCAAGAAGATACAGCTGTGTGATGCAAAACATATTTAAATAAGCCTTTTAAATATGAAAAAGATAAACAGCTTTGCTAGGTGTTTATATGATTGTTTGCAAATGTGAAAGGAAATCAAGCACATACTCGAAATGCCAATATTCAAGACGCGACTATTGAGCTCTGCAACATTAGTTAGTATACAAAATGAGTAAGCGCAGATCAGCTGTGAGACTATGAGCTCTGCTGGGAACAGACGCCATGAAAGGAACCGTTTACCCACTGCCATGCACCGATGCAAAAGATATTTTATTTGTTTTGCAACGATATCTCTGTGGTGTTTACAAGACTGTTGGCCATGTTTGCTACAACGGTCAAACAGTGCTTTTCAAATCTCTACACTTTAAAAATAATCAATGCTATCGTCTTACCGCCCCACCTGCGTTAACCCCGCCCGCGCCGCGTTAACTCCACCGTCGCATCGCCTCGTTGGCCCCTACGTATGTCAAACCATATCTTCTATGCATCTTTTACGTGGCTTTATTGGGCCGCTGGAGCCCCGTCCGAGAGTCCAATCAACTCCTCCCAATTAAAAAAAAAATCAAACGAACCGGCTGCTAGCCTGCTAGGCCTTCCTCCGGTGGATGAGTCACGTGCATGGAGGACAGGTAACTTAGGATCAAATGTCAATAGTTAACTAGGTTGTTCAGAGTTCAACGCCTAGCAATATAATAATAAATCAGACAAAAAAGTTGAGAGAGCCTGAAAAGATTTGAAATTAGTTTAGGGTTCTCAATGCAAAATGGTTTATTAGTTTTTTTGTTATTTTTTAAAGAATGATAAAATCAGATTAAACTTGTAAAATGTATAATAATAAAACATACAAGTATTAATTAGAAAAACTGAAACCAATTATGTTAGGCTAGATCTGCATGGTATAAATGATTAACCAACTTTGTTAGGCTAGATCTGCATGATATAAATGATTAATTGGAAAAAGTGAAACCAATTTTGTTAGGCTAGATCTGCATGATATAAATGATAAAGATCACGAATCAAATAAGTATTCTAGCAACTTTAGGATAGATTAAGAGGCAAACAAAATATGCATGTAACCCTCCTTTAACTATAAAGAAATCTTATGCTTACTATATTTTGAGCATGATGATAAACACTAATGGCAGGTACACAAATTATTGGTAGTTTTGGGGGGTTAATTCACCTCGAATACCATATAATTTAGTATAAATTTTGAATGCTTCGATTCCTTATATTTTAGGACAGAAAGAGTTAAAAAAAACAAGTGGAAGACTCAACAACATCGACGGGAGGGCATGGAGCACCCAAAGTTGATTGATGTGCCTCCCATCGCGTCAAAGCCACAGGCCACATGTGTCGTCGGTAGGTGTGGGCGAAAATTCGTGGCCCCCATACAACGCATGAGCATATATCTAGCAAAACAAAAAATAGCGGGCAAAATAAGCCGCCTGCGTCGCGGCCCTTCTAGGAAGCTAACGCTGGCAGCGACATTTTCTCAAACGCCTTCCACGCGCTCGCCTTTCTACCATCATAGCAAACAGGCCACAGACCATAAGAGCGCACCCGACTGAAATCCAGTCCAGGCATTCATACCTCTCCCTCAGCAAGGTTTGAGGGTTCATGACGTCTCCGCGACGACATCTCGCGCTCTGCCATTTCCAGCAGCAGCTGCGCTACCATGTTCGCTTTCTCCTTTTCGTCCTGGCTCCGGGCGGCGACTAGGCAGACATAACCACGTGTGCGCCGTGACCTTGCTGTAGTGGTGCCGCTAGTTTTTCTGGAGAGAGAGAGAGAGAGAAGCGAAGTAGGCGGCGATTTAGTGGCGCCGACGACCGGCGGCCGGCTGAGCTCTGGCTAGCGAGCGGCAAGCATGATTGGATGGAAATTGGAATGGGCCCACTACAGTCCACAGCCACCACGACCGATTTTGACCTCGATTAATCGTGATTAGTCATGACTAATCATCCTGAACGGTTTTACATGCTCGACCAGAGCCTTCGATTTGATCAGACTGTCCAGAAACCTGGTCGTCCAATTAATCGTCATCCGATAACGATTAATCGTCCGAGACTGTTTGGTCATCCAGAGAAGTTGGAGTGAGCTGCATCAGCTGAGTGAGTTGGGCCTAGCTAGTTGTCTTATGTTTCGGCCTAAGTCCATTAGAGTTTCTTTCCTGTAGGCATCTCACTCTTCTCACTCACTCAGGACACACGCACTCACCCCTCCCATCCAGCAGCCGGTGCCGGTGCCTCCATTTCTGCAGTTCTGAGCTCCCTCTCCTCGTCTCATCCCTTTGGGTTCCCGGTTGCTCCTCCCTCCCTTCCAGCAGCCTCTCCCTCTTCCTTGTTGGACAGTCCCCAGGCGACCAAGCTAGACCAGCTGTCCTGGTGGTCAAAAAATCCCCAAGCCAACTTCCGCAATCCGCATGCTTTATTATTGTCAAAAAAATAAAAAGAAACTTGGGCATGTCTTTTTAGGTTTTTTCTTAAAACTTTTCAAAATGCAGTAATAAAGAAGTGAGAATGACACTACAAAATTACGAAAGTAAAACTTTGTCGAAACTTAGTTTATCAACATCGATTTTTGCCATTTCAAGAAAAAAAAGAGCTAGCATTACATAATAAAAATTAAAAAAATATTTTTCATTTCAAAGTGTGAAATTTTATAGGCACAAAAATACTAGTTTGATGAAATGGTTGTATTTTTTCCATTCAAAGCACGAGATTTAAACTATTTACGATAATCATAAGTGGATGGATTACAATATTCTCTTTTTCAGTAATGAAAACAGATACTTTTCATATCGCCATTTGACAAAAATTGATACTTATGTCATTTGGTCATGAGAATATATAGCTTTGCATTTTAAAATGGATAATTTTAGTTTTTTTCCCTAAAGTTGCGTAATGCAAGTTTTCAAACACAAAATTTTGACTTCAGTCAATTGAAATGTCTATGTTTTGTTTAATGTTTTTAAGTATCATATCAGTATCAGACGATGCTCTTGGGCTTAGCCCTGGGCCGCACAATCCCAATATGATGGCTGCTAGGCACACCGGTGCGGCTTGCAGGAACGTCCTCTTTGCCACATGACATTTATATGAGAGCTCTTTCAAGCCTCCTTTTATCGGTTGCTCTGTAATTTTTCTATGCAATATTATAATTATAATAAATAAAAACAATTATAGGATTGTAAAAAAATAAATATTAATGATGATATACTTGAGCTCAATCATTTAAAATTTTGACCAGGTATTTGATTGGAATATTGACTTTTTTAATATTTTCACAGTAGTACTAAAGTAGTAGTAATATTTTTTTAGTATTGTATTAAGCTGGTATCCCATAGAGAATGTTTCTCGGCTCGATGCCAGTAAACTTCTAAGACTAATATTGTGTTAAGCTGGGATCCCAGCAAATTAGACGTACTTGTTTTTTTCAGTAAAGAAGCTCCAAAAGGTCTTTGTTCTAAATAGGGTGCCACTGAACACATGCTATATCATTCATCATCAGGAAAGTTAAAACTTCATCAAGAAGAGGCATCTTCTGCTACCCATGCCGTGTGGGCAAAGAGGACACGGCCCATCCATCCTTGCAGAAGCCATTGGCCATCCTGGCAAATCATAAAGTCTTTGTGGTAATGCTTCGTGACCTCGTCTTCCACTGCCTTTACAATGCTTGATTTTAGTGGCAGCTGCCTTAGGCCTGCCCGTTGGTTTCTTGTTTGCCATTGTCTATATTTCTCAGGGTGTTCCACTCGGTCCATGCCTTCGCATGAAATGTCATTAAAAACATAATGTCCAAGGAGGACTTGCTCTAGCACCAATCGAGATTTACTCACCCTTGGGATGGTTTTGTCCAACATGTCAAATACTGCCATGTAATAAAAGAGCATCTCCCGAAACCGTGACAAGAAGCAGGAACCATACGAACGATTCAAAACGCTCTGGATGAATACATCTGGCCTCATCTTCTTGATGTTATTGAGAACAGTATCCCTAGGGCTTGGAGAATCGAAGAATATGCTCTCTTCCATCAATATGCTGAAACTGAAGAGGTCACTCACGACAAGTACCTCATCAACGTCCGTGTGCAAGTTCATGATGGAAATATCCTCCCAGTTTCTCATGATTACGTGGAACTTGAAGGAAGGAAAGCCAAGCTCATGGGCACATTTCATGAGCCGGCACCCTATTTTCTCAATCTGCTCACTTGGGTAGTATGCAGGCTTGGGGCGGGTTATGGCGGTGAACTTCACCTCTGGTGGACCGCCTTGTTTACTTGCTAGCAAGCGGAGCAAGCCTGCCCATTGGAACCCGTAATGCATACCATAATCCACAATATGTAACCTGCTCTTACCCACCATGGCCTGCATGATGGTCATTGTTGAAAAAATGAATGTCACATTGAGGAAGCAACAAGCTTTAGTGTAAAGGTTAAAGGCCTCTAGGAACTCCACAAGTGAGGGGTGCTCTAACATAAGCAACTGCCAAATTTGCCTCCCTTTGCCCCCTATGCGTGCCTCTAGCCCCTTGGTGAAATAATGAGCTAGCCGTTGGGTGGCATCCCCTGTTGCCGAAGCATGTTGCTTGATTTGCATCAGTAGCTCATGTGCTATCATGTGATCGCCCTCTGCTAACGCCTGCGCACAAGACATCAACAATTTGCCTATGTCGACCACATTGTTCCTCGCCGATTTGATCCTCCAACTCTTCTTGTTTCTTTTATCTGTGCCACTATTTTCCAAGGTGACACGTTCCATGCGCATGATGCATGCCTCATAGGCATGCAACATCATTTTGTCAAGCATCTCATTGCCACATTTCTCCTCTGGCTCCTTGATCATCATCATAGCTTTGCTGGTACTTCTTACCTCCTCCTCCAGAAGGTGATCCCTGTTATACCTTTTCTTGATCCTACTACCAATAACGTTGCTTTCCCTGATTTGATTCCCCTGCTCATCCTTTGTAAAGATGTTGTCTTTGGGCAAGAACATGTTGGCTTCTTCCATGCACTCCAAGGATGATGCCCCCACCACATATGTACCATTGGATAAGGGCAAACTAATCCCTCTTTCACCACCATGGCTTTCATGCAAAAAATCTTTGGGCCCCTCCCTATTGTCGGTGTACGTGTTAGCATCGAAGGAAAGGGAGCGGAGGATTTGCACAAAGGGCTGCTGCACTTGGAGTAGCGCAGGGTGATTAGTGAGGTTATTATCGCCATCGTCATCCTCCATGAGTATGCGTGTGATGTAAGGGAGCATCATGGCATTAGGAGCATGATGCTGGCCCTCGCTGCTGCCATTGGGCTTCTGGGGAAGGTCAGGGAAGACAGGTGGGGATGCTGGTGGCTGCTCCATGAGATCCTTGACGAAGAATTCCTCCGGTGTGGTGGCCATGGTGATCAATGGTAGTGGGGCTTGGCAAGTGGCACAATAGCATTTGGTTAACATATATCATACTGAGATATATATATACACTTTTGGTTAATGATTCCTACAGGCAGGAGTGCAAAAGACGATGGCTGGCTGTAATCCCGATGCTGCTTGGACGATGGAAACGAGGGCTAGCGATATTTCCATTGCTGCTTGGATAATGGTACCAAAAGCTAGCTTAGGTACACGTACACAGGACACATCAAAAATGATGTTTTGGAAAGATCAAAGTAACAAGCCCTATATCTTTTACCTTGTCAAAATGACAAAGCAAGAAGATCAAAGTAACAAGCCCTATATCGTTTGATGCAAAACATATTTAAATAAACTTTCACAGGCAAACTTAAAGTAATAGTGAACAGGAAGACAGAGAAATAGAATAGCAGAGTTTGTATGCAAGTTTATATAATTGTTTGCAAATGTGAAAGAAAATGAAGCAGTACATGAAATGCCAATATTCAAGATGAGAATATTGTGCTACGCAACATTTGTTTTATACAAAAATGAGTAAAGCGCAGATCAGCTATGAGACTATTGAGCTCTGCTGGAAAGAGATGCCATGAAAGGAACCGCTTTCCCATTGCCATGCACCGATGCAAAAGATATTTTATTTGTTGCAACGATCCCTTCGCGGTGTTTACAATACTGTTGGCCATGTTTGCTAGAACGGTCAAAAACATGCTTTTCAAATAAAACAAAAATAGTGGTCAAAATAAGCTGGTCTCACCCAATTTCTGCGTTTTAATATAAATAGGTGCCCTGGGAAAAAACGTGGCTAGAAAAAAAGCTGTAAAAAAACATACTGTTTGGCTTTTGATCACTTATGTATAAGCTGTACCAAATAAGCCCATTATCACATATATTATAATTATCTCCATACAAGGCTATCGGAAAAACATTAACTTACCTACAGGAAAACATTGGTTTTAAACATGGACTGATTTCTAGTAGGGATCGTTTCTTTCTACATCAAAGGCGTGTCTTTTCTGTTTTAGATCCTAGCGGTGTTGTATTGGTGTGGCTTTCTATCACTACCGCATACAGCATCTTTTGCCAAGTGCAATATGCTTTGCCGAGTGCCAAATGTCGGGCACTCGGCAAAGCATCTCTTTGCCGAGTACTGCACTCGGCAAAGTCTCGCACTCGGCAAACAACGGCACTCGGTAAAGCTACTTTTTGCCGAGTGTGGAGCACTCAGTAAACAAGAACACTCGGCAAAGAGTGTACCCAGGTCACAACCGTCCCACGCCGACATCCTTTGCCGAGTGCCCACCGTTAGGCACTCAGCAAAAGGGCTCTTTGCCAAGTGCCAAGCGTCGGCACTCGGCAAACTTTTTTTTTCAATTTTGACCTCCAAACTTTTTCTTTAGGGCTCCTACAGTGTTTGATACTCTATGTTGAAGTTTGATACATTTCTCAGTTTGTTTACTATATTTCTTTAATTTCTTTCATTGAATTGAATTTTTTCGAATAAGTCAAATTTGAACTGTAAGTCATTGGAATAATGGAAAAAAATGTTTGAAAAAATAATATTCATATTATTGAGTCTAATGTGATGCCGTATCTAGGAACATGTCATAAATTCTGAATGTCTACCACAAACTTGCAGGCGAATTGTTTTTAAATTCTATAAAATGCAAATGATGTCCGAAAATCATGAAACTTGTCGAGATTTCATGATATCGTATGTGGAGGCTGTGATAAAAAATTTGAGAAGGTTTCGTAATCGTTGTCACATACGATGCTTACAACTAGGACATCTCCACATGTGATATAAGATGAAACCTGTGCAAATGTCCTAGTTTGTAAGCATCGTACGTGACAACATGCATGAAACCTTCTCAATTTTTTTATCACAGCGTCCACGTATGATATCATGGCATCTCGACAAGTTCCATGATTTTCGGACTTTATTTGCATTTTATATAATTTAAAAACAATTCGCCCGTAAGTTCGTGGTCATGTTTCGTGAACAAGACATTCCAAATTTATGGCATGTTCTTGGATAGGGCCTCACATTCGACTCAATAACATGAATATTATTTTTCCAAACATTTTTTCCATTATTCGAATGACTTGCAGTTCAAATTTGACTTATTCGAAAAAATTCAATTGAATGAAAGAAATTAAAGAAATATAGCAAAATGCTACAAAAATATACCAAATTTTAACATGGTGTAGCTGGTACTGTATAAGGCATGCACAAAAAATTTGGGGTCAAAAATAAAAAAATGCATTACCTCTTTGCAGGGATGAAAATGTACGGATATTTTCCGACTGTATTCGAGACCGAATCCGTTTAGAGGGATTTTAATCCATCCGTATCTGAGTCCGGATATTTAACATCCGATACCGTATTCGTATCCGAATATTTAAATCACATATTTATAATGTCGATATCCAATCGTATCCTATCCGGCATTTTTTGTACTATCCGTATTCGAATCCGAATCCGGACATAAATATGAAAACAAATACGATATCAGTGATATCCGTCCGTATCCGATCCGTTTTCATCCCTACCACTTTGTCAAGTGCCAGCTGTATGGCACTCGGTAAAGGGTCGAGTGCCGTACAGCTGGCACTCGGCAAAGAGGTATGCATTTTTTAAAAAAAATTCCCCTTTGCGGTTTTTGAAAAAAAAGCTTTGTTGAGTGCCGGATCGGTGGGCACTCGGCAAAGTAATTCAAAAAAAAAATAAAAAAATTCCCCTTTGCGGTTTTTGAAAAAAATAAAAGCTTTGCCGAGTGCCAGTTCGGAGGGCACTTAGCAAAGTAATTAAAACTTTTTAAAAAAAAAATTTTCCTTTGCGGTTTTTGAAAAAAAAGCTTTGCCGAGTGCCGGATCAGCACTGGGCAAAGTAATTCAATTTTTTTAAAAAAAATTCCCCTTTCTGGTTTTTTTAAAAATAAAAGCTTTGCCGAGTGCCAGATCAGAGGGCACTCGGCAAAGTAATTCAAAAAAAAGCCCGTGCCTTTGCCGAGTGCCGGATCAGGGCACTCAGCAAAGGGGGGATTTATCCCCTCGGTCTGGCCCGCCAGCGCGCACACACACCCACCCACACACAGGCACACACATGCACTCGGTCGCCGCCACCATGCCACCTGTAGTGATAGAGGAGGAGGAGGACAGAGGAGGAGGAGGAGGAGGGGAGAGAGGAGAAGGAGAAGGAGAAGGAGGAGAAGGAGAAGAAGGAGGAGGTCGCCGTCCCTATCCTCGGTGCCATCTCCATCCCCGGCGTCGTCCCTATCCCCGAAGCTCTCGTCGCTCGCCCCGTCACGGTTCGGCAGCGCCCCTGCTTCGGTGCCCCGTCCCGACGAGCGCCCTGGCTCGGCGCCTACTAGGTATGCCTTCCCTTCCCTTCCCCTCTTCTCTTGTTGTGCAATGGTGGTGGCGGCGGCGGCAGGGTGGTGGTTTGGTGGTGTGATGCTGTGGTGGTGGTAGTATTGTTAGTAGTAGCAGTAGTTGTTCTCATCATCGTAGTAGTGGTGGTAGTAGTAGTACAACATTGATAATTAAATTACATGGATACCTTTGATATATATGTGGTTGTCGGCCATTGTGTCATTGATTTCTTGCAGGTTTCTGAAACCTTAACGTATAGGGGAGGTGCTGCCGAAATTTTGAATTGATGGTATTCTTTTTCTTTTATTTTTTTAGGAGAAGAAAGGGGAGAAAGGAGCGGGGAGTACCCCAATCGTCTTCTTCGCCACTGCGGTTCTGCTTGCACCACATCACCTCGCCACTGCGCCGACTCGCCATAGCCCCGGTAACCTGACTCCACCGCCACCTTAGGTATAACCCCTCTTGTCGTATCAAGGTCATAGGTCACGTAACCCAGTTAGGCGTCTCCCGTTCGAAAGAGATACAGTTGGAGGTATATAGATCTTTACATATCTATAACCGTATCTGTTTCGGATTGTCCATGTTTTTTGGATAGCCCGCGGGTGCGTAGATGTGTTAGTTTCCATGGTCTGCTCCGATCGGAGGCAGAGTTTTGGCATCACCTCCCTATTGTTCTCCGTATACACACTCTTCCTGGCAGGATGTGTATCTAGAGAACAGCGGGGAGGTGCTGTCGAAATTTTGTCTTGGATAGGAGCGGAGCATGGAAACTAACCTCATCTACGCATCCGCGGGTGGGATTAGGACCTATCCTCACCTATTAGACAGTGGGAACACCATGTAGATACAATTGATTGTTACATTACTTGCTGATACATATGTTAGAGGATGGTTGACCGTTAGTGGATGTACACGGGCTAGAGAAGTCAAAGTGATTACACCACGAAATGGATGAACAAGACCGATGCTTTCTTGAACAATGCATTTGGCAAGGCTGCTAAAGGACATTGCCTAGTTTTGTGTCCCCTGTAGCAAATGTGGAAATAGGAGAAGGGTAAACAAGATGGAAATGGGTAAACATCTTGTGAAGAATGGATTTACGCCATACTACACCTAGTGGGTCCACCATGGTGAATCCCATCGTATGAGAGAGGAGGTGGTGAGACCATGCGTGGAGGCTTTTGATGCTGATGATGGGGTAGCAGATATGTTAGATGACTTTCATGAAGGATAGTTCGATGAGAACGTGAGAAGGAGGAAATGTAGGCAGCCGCACAGGCACAAAAACGACTTCACGATTAGTCAACGATGTCTCAACTGGATGCCATTGGACGCTTAATGGGGTTGAAGTCCGAGTTAAACTTGAGTCGAGAAGGCTTCGCTAAGATGTTGGCTGTGATTGGCACCCTGCTTCTGGAGGGCAACACTCTACCAAAGAGCATGTACGAGTCACAGAAACTCCTTCGTGCACTTAAGATGCCATATAAGTAGTTACATGCTTGTCCGAAGGGGTGTGTCCTATTTAGGAAAGAACACGAGCATGCAAAGTTCTATCCAAAGTGTAAATCCTCTAGGTACCTGGAGGTAGACTCTGATGATGGCCAGAAGAGGCAACTTAGGATCCCCGTAAAAATCCTACGGTACCTTCCATTCCTCCCGAAGATCCAACGGCTATACATGACTGAGCAATCCGCGAAGCAAATGACATGGCACAAAAATGGCAAACGATACAATCCTAATAAGATGGTACATCCATCCGATGGTGAAGCTTGGATCCGCTTTAATGACAAACATAATGACAAAGCAGATGAGGCTCATAATGTACGTGTCGCGCTGGCAACAGATGGGTTCAATCCTTATGGAATGATGGATGTCCCATACATATGTTGGCCCGTCTTCATTATACCCCTCAATCTCCCCCCGGTGTCTCCTTTCAACGACATAACGTATTCTTATCATTGATAATTCCTGGACACCCAGGGAGTAATATGGATGTGTTCATGGAGCTCGTGTTTGATGAATTGGTCCATGCTTGGGATGAAGGGGTATTGACATACGATCGAGCTACAAAGACAACTTTCAAAATGCACGTTTGGTACCACTACTCCCTGTATGACTTCATGGCGTATGGGATATTCTGCACCTGGTGTGTTCACAGAAAGTTTCCATGCCTAATATGCAAGGAAGGTGTGAGGTTCATTTGGTTACAGAAGGGTGGTAAGTATTTGTCGTTTGATAGATATCGTCAATTCCTCCCTCTTGACCATTCATTCAGACAAGACATCAAGAACTTTACGAAAGGTGTCAAAGTGATAGACCCTGCACCGCGGATGATGACTGGTGCTGAGGTTCATGCTCAGATAGATGCTCTCGTGCCCAATGAAGAAGGTGGTTTTGTGGGATATCGTGAGCAACATATGTGGACTCATATCTCGGGCATGACGAGGCTCCCCTATTTCAATGACCTTCTTCTGCCACATAACATTGATGTAATGCACACTAAAAAGAATGTCACCGAGGCACTTTGGGCAACACTCATAGCCACTGAAAAGTCTAAGGACAACCCTATGGCTAGAGTGGACCTGGCAACGTTGTGTGGTAGACCAAATCAAGAGATGCAGCCTCCTAGTCGCGGCAAGACATGGAGAAGGCCTAAGGCTGATTTTGTCTTGAAAAAGGACCAAAGGAAGTACTTGAATAGATCTAGATGCTAGTGTTCCCTGATGGGTATACAGTGAACCTAAAGAGGGGAGTGAACTTATGCACTCTGCGAGTCAACGGGATAAAGAGTCATGACTACCACATATGGATTGAGCGGCTTCTTCCGACGATGGTTCAAGGCTATGTCCCGGAGCTTGTCTAGCAAGTGCTGGGAGAGTTGAGCTACTTCTTCTACCAACTTTATGCCAAGGAGCTCTCTCGGATCGTCATTGATGACTTGGAAAAAGCGGCACCCGTGTTGCTTTGTATGTTGGAGAAGATCTTTCCACCCGGCTACTTCTTGCCGATGCAGCATTTGATTGTGCACCTCCCGTATGAGGCACGGATGGGGGGCCCATGCAGGCCCGTTGGTGCTATCCAATCGAGAGATGTCTGAAGACTCTTTGCAAAAAATGTAGAAATAAAGCCAAAATTGAGGCTTCCATTACAGAGGCATACATTCTAGAGGAGGTGTCGAACTTCACAAAGAAATACTACACTGAGAACCTTGCTAGCGTTTATAATCCACCCCCTCGTTACAATGCTGGCGAAAATGAATCGAACCTCAGCCTTTTCCAAGGGCAACTCAGAAGCACAAGTGCATTGACCACTAGGCAATTGAAAATGAAGAGTGGCACAGTATCATGCTATGTGTTGATCAATCTTGTCGAGGTGCAGCCATTCATTGGGTAAGTTTTGAACGAACTTGTTTCATTTCGCCGGATGTGCTTGTTTCTTCGTCCAACCCCCTTGTTTCTCGTTGGTACAGGGAATTTCTTCGTCAATCCTAGCATGGATCAAGGCAACCTACCCTGCAAGAAAATGATACCCTTCTTTCACTGGGTGCGGGACCAGGGAGCCCCATTTCATTTGTTGGTTCAAACAGAAAGCCCAAACTGATACGCCTATAAGTGACGAGCTGAGACAAGTTGCAAATAGCTGTGCCGTTAAGGTCAAGTCATCTACCAGTTATGACGTGAATGGATATCATTTTCACATAGCAAGCTACGAGCAGAGTCGGCCCAATCGAAAAACCACAAGCAGCGGAGTTGTTACGCCCATCACTGATGGACTCGACTATTATGGAAGAATCAAAGAAATCTATGAACTATCATTCTATGGTTCCAAACCTCTTAATCGTTTCATATTCAAATGCCACTGGTTTTATCCTAGAGTAACGAGACGGACCCCTAAGCTTGGGCTAGTCGAGATTCGACAGAATTCTGTCTATCCAGGAAAAGATGTCTACGTTGTGGCCCAACAGGCCGTCCAAGTTTATTATACATCATACGCATGCAAAGACGCCGAGCATCTTAAGGGTTGGTCTATTGTGCACAAGGTATCGCCACATGGTAAACTACCTGTCCCAATGATGAAGATTACAACTTCAACCTAAACACATATGATGGAAAGTTCTATCAAGAAGAGGGGCTACAAGGGAGGTTTGACATAGACTTAACCGAAGAGATAGGAATAGAAGTAGATAATGAAAGGGATGATGACGAGGACGCTGGAGACAAGGTGCGAAATCTGAAGGACATACAAATGCTTGAGTGATTACGTTTAGGCAATGACAATAAAGACAACATTCCTCCTTCAGATAGTGTTGATGAGTTGGACAATGTTGATAGTGATGACAAGACCTATGATTCAACTAATCTCAATCATGAAGATTATTTCTAATACATGTAATACTATATTTTTTGTAATTATGTTTTGTTCATTTTTGCACATATTTCTAATACATGTATTACTATGTTTTTTGTAATTATGTTTTGTTCATTTTGCACCTATTTCTAATTACATCTTGTTTTTTCTTTTTTATTGCAGGTGATTGAACAAAGATGGCAGGCGACCGTCATAGGTCTATGAACTCGATTTACCAAAGATCACGCTGGCAGCAGGAGGAGGCATCGGGGGCGGTGGAGGGGTCGGATAGCAAGAGGAGGAGGAGGACCGCCGGCCGTAGGAGGGCGCCGTCTCCTCCCACGTTGTGTGAGGAGGAGCTGGAGGAGGCGGTGGTGCCCGTGGACGAGTCGGATGAGGATCTGGTTCGGTAGACGGACAAGGAGGGGCTGCATGAGGACGACGAGGGGGAGGCGGCAGGCACAGGTTCCGCTTCCTTCGACTCCTCTTCGATTGTCTACTTGCGAGGTCCCTCAAGCGTCCCATAGGTTTCGCTTCCTCACCAACGCCCAGTGATTCACCCCGAAGGGCAAAAGTAAGTAACTTTATATGTTATCACCACTACTTCATATGATATGATGAAAAAACCAATAATTTTTCTTAATCACTTGTGCAGGCACTGGGTGGTTGTGTCGGGTGGTAGCGCATGGCTAGTCAATGGCATCCTGGGTCTTCTATGCAGGCAACACCTCCCCGACATTGTCACATATGCATCGAAGATAGAGCCGGCCTACTTGTTTGACCACTACGCCATCGCCCCCAATGCGGAGTACCCCAATAAGGCGGCGCAGGTAAAGGAAGAGTTTTGGGTAAGTCTCCCTCACACAACATTGCTCAATACGTTGCATTCATTGGACTTTTCTTGAAATAATGAATGGATACATCGCTTTTGTATGCAGACTTATTTCAGATGCGAGGAGGGATTTTGAGGTCAGGGCCGAACAGGTGACTACCAAGGCCTGTAAAAAACTCGTCACCGACATGCATCACGAGGTGCGCATCCAGACCATCGTAACCTACTATGGGTCGAAGCTTGGAGAGAGGAAAACCAAGAAAGACCCAAGAGAGATGCAGCTGACCCGGGAGCAGTACCTTATGGTAAATGAAGAACATCAATATTGATTCATTTTGAGATTAAGTTGGTTTGATTTGATCTTCTTATATGTCCAATACTTGATGACGTGTAGATGATTCTCTGGCAGTGCCAAGCATATCACGAGTGCTGGGCGATGATGGTGGAGAGGTGGTTCATGGAAGAGTACCTCAAGATGCACAGGGATGCCGGGACCATCGTTTGTAGATGCAAGGTCCAGCACACCATCAAGGCAACCGCAGCCTCGCCAAATACAAACAAGCATGGGTACACGAATTCATTTATCTATTGTGACGCTCAGTTCTGCCTGATTTCTAATCATCGTGCTATCTTTCTCGCAGTCGGCGTCACATAGTAGCCAGGCTTGCTCAAACTTCCAGGCATGGTGTATGGCCCACAAGGGCAAGGTGACGTCTGATGTCTCCTTCAACCTAGAGGACCCGCCCGAGGCGTGCACGAACCCGAGCGTCCAGTCCCGCATCAGTGAGTACACTGAGGTGGTGAGGTCGCTCCATGGGCCAGACCATGATCCGAGCACCTAGGACTTTGATGGAGAGGCCGTCATGAGGGCGGGGCAAGGCAAGAAGCATGGGCGGTTCTGGCTTGGCGACGGCGTCATCGACACGGCCTCTACTCCCTCTCTCTCTCAGATCCAAGCACGGAGCACGAGCGAGAGCCGGCCATTCGCACACGATCGACCGCTGCACAACACCGGGTCGATGCACTCGAGGTTATTCCTGTTTTACTCGTCGTACATTGATCTTTACACACCTTAATTATCTTTGCATTACTGAAACATTGGAGTGAAATATTGCAGGCCCGGCTGTAACAAGAAATGAGGCAACGTTAGGAGCTAGAGGCCGAGCAGCAGAGGATAGCAGCCCAGCTGGAGGCCGAGCGGGCCGAGCGGCAGGCCTAGGCGCAGAGGCTGACGAACATTACGGAGTTCCTACAAGGGCTTGGGCAACGTGTGGGCTTCTCTGTGCCAGCTGGGCTGTTGGTTCCACCTCTTCCTCCGCGCCTTGCAGCTGCAGCTACTCTTGTGAGTATGAATTTTTTTACTTTCGCTTGTGCTTTGCTTGTATGGCCTCTACCTTCCTAGATTAGCTATCCAAATAATCTCGTCTCATATGCAATCTTTTCTCTTTTGTGCAGCCTCTATCTGACGGTGGTTCAAATAATCCACCTCATGCGCCTCCGAATGATGGAACTGGGCCTTCACCACAGTTGCAGTGGCCATCTTCGAATGAGTGCACGTTGTATTTTTTATTTGTTGTTCACTTGGTGATGAACTTGTGATATACTTGTGATGGACTTGTGGACTTTGATGGACTTGTGGATTTATTTGGATGGACTTGAGCACTTATTGTTATATATGTGATATATATTGTGATGGATGTGATATATGTGATGGATGAGACATATATGTGATGGATGAGATATATATGTGATATATGTTTGTATGAATTTATTTGTCATGATGGAATGTAAAAAAATTATCGTTTTGGGTAACTTTGCCGAGTGTTGCACTTTGCAAAGGATGCCTTTACCAAGAGCCGTGGTTACAGCACTCGGTAAAGCTGGAAAAATGGAACTGAAAAAATATTTTTCCAGACCATGGCACTCGGCAAAGAGTTTCTTAAAAAAACAAATTTTACTGAGTGCCGGCCACAGGGCACTCAGCAAAAAAATTTTAAAAAAATTCATACTTTGCCGAGTACCGGCCAGGAGGCACTCGACAAAGAAATTTTTGAAAAAAATAAAAAGTCTTTGCCGAGTGCCAGCTATGGGGCACTCAGCAAAGAATTTTTTGAAAAAAATAAAACACCTTTGCCGAGTGCTGGCCATCGGACACTCAACAAATAAATTTTTGAAAAAAAATAAAAAATCTAGCGACCGTCAACGGGGAGGCCCCGTGACAGTCGCTTTTCATTGCCGAGTGCCCCCGTGGCACTCGACAAAGCCTTTGCCGAGGGCCCAATATAAGGCACTCGGCAAAGCCCTCTTTGCCGAGTGCCTTATATTGGGCCCTCGGCAAAGGCTTTGTCGAGTGCCACGGGGGCACTCGGCAATGAAAAGCGACTGTCACGGGGCCTCCCCGTTGACGGTCGCTAGATTTTTTTTTTGCCGTGTGGTATATTGGGCCCTCGGCAAAGGCTTTGTCAAGTGCCACGGGGGCACTCGGCAATGAAAAGCGACTGTCACGGGGCTTCCCCGTTGACGGTCGCTAGTCTTTACCGAGTGCAATTTGGCCTTTGCCTGAATCTAGTAGTGTATGGGCTCTTGTTCTCCTATTTTTCTTAGTATAATGATATATGTAGCTCTCCTTCATGTTTAAGAAAGAAAAAAGAAAAACATTAGTTTAGAGTTTGTTAGGTCATTTTTATATATGTTCAATAAAAGAATTATGATATGCTCTGAGTGTGCAAACTGCCTAATCACCCGTATTCACAGTTCCACATGTACGTGTGCCTCATAAGGAGCCACTAAACGGTCTTGGAGTTTATGGCTCAAGAGAATGATATTGCAAACGTAACAATATCTTCTCCAAATGTCGTACACTACCACAGAACAAGGTATCACTGCAGGACTATTACTACCGGTTCGTGGGTACAACTGGCATTGATAGCACAGCCTGATAAGTAGACTATCACTGTCGGTTCGTGGCTGCCGGTCTCGTGAATTGAACTGCCAATGATAGGCTATTTTGCATAAAAAATTCATAACTTTTTCATATGAGGGTGGATCAAGATAAATTTTATATGAAAATTGTGAGATCAAAGAGATCTCATTTTTGTGTGACAATTTTTTTAAGGTAAGATGGTTTACATCTCTAAATATTAAATATAAGTTCTCAGATCGGATTTGGATTTGAAATGGTTATCATTGTCGAATGAAAACGAGGTCAACACCAAAGTTGTAGTACTCGATGATACAACTTTGCAGTTAACAATTTTTTCATTGAGGTCACTAGAGTATCAATTTACAATATAAGATTTGGAATTGTGTTGTTAAAAACATAACAACAGATGTGCAGTCATGAAAGGGCTTGTAGCCTCGTGATTACAAGAGACTTAGTAGCACCTCAGGTCCTGGATTCGACTCCCTATGAGAGCGAATATTCCAGGATTTAACGGCATTTGTGCTTTCAATGGTAAACGACGTTCCGGTGACTTTGCCAACCTCGAAGATTTGCCAGCACAATCGCGTGCGTTGTGATTGTCATGTTGTACTGTGTAATCGTAAAAGAAACATCAGTTGTGTAGTTACAAGTGTCACATAACTCAACTAGCATGAAAACTCGAGAGAACATGAACGCTGAGATTTTGAGTTGAAATCCAAGGAGAAATAAGTTTCAAAAAAAATCCAAGGAGAAATGGAACCTCCTCTGCTCCGCAGGACTAGGGACAAAAACTAGGCGATGAAGGTGACGGAGTTGTTGTCAGCCCAGAATTGAGATGACGTGCAGCAGTTCTAAGTTTCAAGGCTACGTCCATGCTTTTCGTTCGCTTTATCTTTGCCTATAACGCTTAGAGGGGGTGTTTCTTTGAGGGTGGTAAACTTTTGAGACCAATTAATCTGTATCCCAGCAAACATATATATTTGAGGAGGAAAATTCATGGCTGGTCCTGCATGTGTTATCACCTAGGTCCAGTACTTTCAAAATGCTTTTTTTAGTCCATAAACTTGGACTTGGGTCTCATTTGGGTCCAAGCGCTGAACCTGCATTGAAGTGAACCCGACATGTGGGCCCATTTGTCAGGTCCTTCTCCCGCCCCTGCACCTAGCCCCAAATGACGCTTGTGGAGCCCGCATGTGCAGCCCTCGTCGCCGTCCACAATGCCTTGTGCGCTGGCTCAATCGTGAGGCCCGCGTGCAACCCTTGTCGTAGCACACGTTGCCTCACTCTGGTCGGTGACACCACTCGCGCCAGCCCAAGCTAGGGGCCACGCGCGCAGCCCTCACCGCCATCGGCGCTCACACCTGCGAGCGAATGCATCCACGATCAAGTAGAGCAGCAACTCAGAGAAGATGACTAATGCGATGCAGGGATGACAGGCAAAGATCCCAGCCTACTCACCGGCCGCGGCCGCCGCCGCAGCCTCGGCCCCTGCCCCGGCCACCTTGGCGTCCTCTCTGGTTTCCGGCGCCCTCTTGGTCGCCACCTCAGAGCCTCCTGACCCGCTCCTGGCCGCACACGGCGAGCAGCCATTCGAGGGCCAGGACGCAGTGGTGGGGCTCTAGGGCATCGCATTTGCCACCGGCTTCGCTGTCTACTTCTTCGAAGGCTTTTGCATGACGCTAGCGCTCGAGACGTCCATGGCCGACCGGAGCAGGTTTCGTTCCGTGCTCCATGAGGCCATCACCAGTGTCCTCACCTTTGGGGCCTGCGGCTACCTTGCCTTGGACGACACCAACAAGGACATAATCACTGTGTGCGCACGCTCTCCTTCGTGCTGCCCGCGTTGTTCCACCTCCGCGTCAACGATGATACCGACAGTGCTTGTCGACAGTGAGAGAGGGAAGGAGGAAGAAGGAGAAGAAGCAGATGTATAAGTGCATATGGCCCTTTAGTGCGTTTTGGTGAATTGAATGACGACACAATTAAAGATATAACAAGTTTGCGAAGTGTTGAACAGGAAATTGAGTATTTCATACACTTGTGGATTGTGAAATGAGAAGTATATATAGTTGATAATCCACATATTAAGCTTGATTGATCTCAACATTCATATCAAGAAGATATTCAAGCAATAAGGATCACAATATTAAAGAAATGGGTTTTCAATGGATGCTTAATATGATGTGACTTAAGTATGGCTCGACAGGGTGAAGATAGTAAGGAAAGGGCTTCGAGGGACTAAGCAATGGCTTGTAGACCGAGGTACCATGGCTAAGGTGAAGAAGAGAGTACTTGCATTGAGTCGAGGTACTAATTGAGCCATGAGGAGCATATTGTGTTGAGGATCAAATCATTAGTGGAAGTGACTTGAAGCCATGGATTGAACTCACCTGTGTTAAAATGGTTCAAGTCACATGCTTAAGCTGTATTTGCTCAAAGAGAGGAAACGAAGTTGATTGCATCCCCTTCTGAAGTGATATTGAGAAGAAGTGACATATGAAGATATTGAAGACTCGAGTGGTTAAAATGGTTATATTTTTTTGATCTTGAGTTTAGGATACGCCGCACTATAAAGAGGGATGCAAATCTAGTTGGTCTGAGGAAGATAGAGTGCTCAAGTATTAAAAATAAATCATAAGAGAGGCACTCTAGCACTCTATGAGCACATAGTATAGTTTTTGGACCTGTTAGTGTCGGAAGTCCCGACGTGAGTCGGGAGTCCCAACGAGTTGCGCGGTGACCTTGGTCGTCAGGAGTCCCAATGTGAGTCAGGAGTCCCAACGTTGAGGTCTGCGCGCGTGCTCATCGTGAGTCCCGACACTCGTCGGGAGTCCCGACGCCAAGCCAACCGATTTCGCGCCCACATCGATTGTGCGCTAACGTTAGCAGTCCCGGCGTGCGTCAACGGTCCCGGCGCTAGGCTCTTTGCTCACGCATGCGTCGGGAGTTCCGACGTGAGTCGGGAGTCCCGACGTTGGCCTATGTTGCACGCAGACTTTTGACTTGGATGAATAGTGTTTCTAGTATACGTCGGGAGTCTTGAGATCTGCGTTCTGAGTCCTTACATAGATCTGAATGGTTGGATTTCAACTAAGAGTGTAAATAGCTCCATCTTCATTTCTAACCGTTACGCACTCACTCTCTGACGCCCCTAACTTGAGAGAAGTGCCTCCTAGCACCCAAGAGCCTCTCTCTCTTCTCTCCTCTTTGCTCCTAGCTTCAAATCTTGAAAGAGTTTGAGTTGAGAGAAGGGATTTGGTGAGAGAAACATTAATTCAAAGCTTGAGCACTTGATTTCTTTGTCAAGCCGGTTGGATTTGTGTTTGTTACTCTTGGAGCAAGGCTCCAAGCCAGCTAGGTGTCGTCCAGAAGCTTGCCAACTTATGTGGTAGCCCTGAGAGGTTTGTAATCACTTCAATTACCTAGTGAAATCACCCCTCGTCTCAAGAGTTCATTCTCTTGACTTGAGAACGAGGAAAGGGTTGAAAGAGACCTAAAGCCTTTGTGGCAATCTCAACAACATGGACATAGGCAAGTCTTAGTGGCGAGCTGAACCATGGGATAAATCAATGTCTCACTTGTGTTCTTGTGATTTGCATTGGTATACTTGTATTTGTGGTAATTCTAGGGTTTGGTCCCAATCTACGTTTGGAGGCATCTTGGCATCAAGAAAGTGAGCTAACATCTTCACCTTACCACTAGGAAGTGGGGTTGTAAGTTATTGGCTTCACAAAGTTCATTTGAGCACTTGTAGTTCATTCCACGTAGGCATCGGGACTTCTAACAGCTGACGTCAGGACTTTTGACGACGTCGGGAGTTCCGACCCAAACTGTCGGGACTTTCGATAATTGCTGACAAGTGACTTTGAGTTTTGTTTAGAAATTTTTAGATACGCCTATTCACTCCCCCTCTAGGTGACATCAAGGTCCTTACAAGTGGTATCAGAGCTAGGCTCTCAATTTTGGGCTTAACCGCCTTGAGAGACGATGTCGACAAGTGAGGAGATATCTCTAGAACTTCTACCTTTAGATGGCTCAAATTATGCATCTTGGTCCGCTAGTGTACTTGATGTTTTTAGGGCCATGGGTCCTCATACTGAGCAGATTGTTGATGTGAGCATTTCACCTCTTGGTGATGATTTGTCCATCTTATCTAAAGAGGAAGTAAAAGCTTACAACACAACGCTCAAGCTACTAATGTATTATTTAGTGCTTTGAGTGAAGATGTTTTTGATGTCGTAATATTTGGAGATGGTGAACCGCTTGATGATGCTCATCTCATTTGGACCACGCTCAAAGAAAAATATGACAAGTCCAAATGTGATGAGATGTTGCTCTCATTGGAGGAACCACTTGAGGAGTGCTCAACTTCACCGACAAGTGAAGAGCCTCAAGTGGTCCCAAATGGTCAAAGTGATCATGCCACATCCACTCCCTTACCAACATATGTGAACGGTAATGAAATAGTTGGTGAGAACAATGCTTTTACATGTGGTACTTCTACTTCCTCTAGTTCTTGTGAGACTAACATTTTGAAGGAAGAAGAAGCTTGTGATCGGTGGAGGTCAAATGATGAATCCACCTCACCAAGAAGCTCAACTATCTATGCCACTTCTCATGTGGGTCTCATGGCAAAGAAAGAGAAGAGTGTGACAAGTGAGAGTGAGAGTGAAGATGAAAGTGATGATGATGAGTTCAATCAACACTTGGCACATCTAAGCAAGACAGACAAGTTGATGGTGCTCAAGCTCATAGAGAAAATACAAGAGCAAGAAGAAACACTTCATGAGCAAGAAGAGTTTCTCATCAACAAGATCAAATGCTTGGAGAAGTTGACCAAAAAGCTTGAAAAGCTTAAGTGCTCTCATGCTAGTTTGGTAAAAAGATATGAAAACTTGTCAATTGAGCAAACTCATACTATTAACTGTCTATCTTGTGTTGCTCAATTAGAAGATGAGAATCATGTGCTCAAGGACAAGGAGGAAAGGCTCACTAGCAAGAATGAGATCTTACAAGAAGATCATGATGAGCTCTTGTGCTCTCATGAGAAGCTTATTGAAACTCATCTCATGCTAGAAATAGCTCATGAGGTTGTGGTAACATCGGTAAAATCATACCAACCTCACACTCACAAGTGCACATGTACACAAGTTCCATATATTTTATCATGTGCTAACAATTGTTGCTCTCAAGCAAGCCAACCTTCTGTTGAGCATGTATTTGTAGAAAATTGTGATGATTCCATTACAAAAGAAAATGAAGAGCTCAAGGAAGAGGTTGAGAGGCTAAAAAGAGACCTAATTCGATTGAAGGGAAAATGCAATGCTCAATCTTCTCAAGATAATCGTGAAGACATGGTGAAGAAGCTTGAGAAGGGATCAATCGATGCATGCATCAAGCCCCATCAACAAGTTCTGCTCAAGGCTACAGAGGTTTTAGGATGCGATAGTGCCACATCCCAATGCGGTAGTGCCGCACCTAGGCAGAACAACAAAGCCCCCAAAGCCACCAAGGTGCAACTTGAACCAAAGAAGACTTATCACTTGCTTCAGGTGCAAGAAAGAGGGTCACCATGTAAGAGATTGCTCCTTGAAGAAAGAAACCAAAGGCATGAGCAAGATTCAAGAGAAGAAGATGGCTCATGTCAAGTGCCTCAAGTGCTCCAACATGGGACACAATGCCTCTAGGTGTTCCAACAAAGTTGATGACCAAGTCACACTTCCAAAGAAGAAGACAAGTAAAAGCAAGAGGAAGTGTTATAGATGCAATGAGAAGGGTCATGAAATTGCATCATGTTCCTCAATGAAGGATGAAGGCTTGGCATCATCAAGAAAGAGGCTCATCGACAAGGAAGCAAACAAAAAGCAAGATAAGAAGATTTCTTGCAAGAACAAACACCGCATTTGCTACACTTGCGGAGGAAAGGGACATCTAAGTATGGATTGTCCTATGGGTAACACTCCAAAGCTCAACTCACTAATTGATTCAAATTTGCTTAGGAGACCCAAAAATGACACTTGTACTAGAAAGGTGATTTGTTCACTACGTGCTAGCACAAAGGCCATTTGGGTGCCTAAGTCTCTTGTGACTAACCTTGATGGACCCAACATAGTTTGGGTACCAAATTATGCTTGATAAGTGTTGTAGGTACTTGAAGGTGATATGAAGCTTCGGGGTGCTTGAGAAAGTTGATTGAAAATATTCACTCAAGCTATCAATCATTTCATATAGCATTCTCTTATATGGTTGACCCGAAGATGAATCAATCGAAATATTTCAAACTTCATATTCAACTCGATAGCTAGTACCTAACCCTTGCTAGCTAGCCATTTGACTTATGTAGTCTCTAGTAATTCACAAATATGTGTGTGTTTGTGAATTATTAAGAATGGCTAGAGTACTTCAAGTTTAATTGAATCATTTGTCATATGATGCTTTTAATGGCTCTCTAGTAGAGCAAGATCTTATTTATGGTGTAGGTAATGAGGAACCATCTTGTGAGGCAATCAAGTCAATAGACATCTACGTGCTTTAATGATTTCTCACTATATGAGAATATGTTTCTCAAATGGAGTGTGCTATCATATGAAGGCTATCAATCCAAAACTTTGTGATGTATTCTCTCTAGTTAATTTGGATTTAATTCATCTATTTTAGCCACTCACCATAATATGGCTTAAATATACCCTTTGGACTTAATTGACCAATCATGCACATTCACATTCACATTCCCATTCCACTCAAAAGAGTGTGCATGAGGCATCTAGGGAGATTTAGTCCATGTTATGAGGTTTCTCTACTTTGGTAGCCCACTTGCCTTCCACATATAAAGGGTTACTAAATGAGAAACTAGTGCTTATGTTACTAATGCCCTCTTGTGTTTGAGCTTGCACAGAAAATCAATGAGAAGAGGCTATTCTTGGTTAATTGGGTAAATCACAAGCCCATGGTTACTCTTCACCTGAAGAAAGATGAGGTTGCTAGAGGCCTAAGAGATCAAAATTTGAGTGTGAATAAAATGAAGTTTGAGGTTGAGATGAATAAGCTATTGTCGGTACCAATGCCATAGGGGTACCCACATTCAACGATAATGTAAACTAATGTAGCCCAGTCACGGTAAAGCACGACCCACTTCAAAACACGCGACAGGCCCGACTCGTACGAGGCCGGCTCGACGGAATGCCTCGACCGCATCCCGCCTCCGACTCGTACGAGGCCCCCTCGACGGGAGGCCTCGACCGCGCTCCGACCCGCACGGGGCTCGACCGCCCCCGGGAGCGCTCTGACTCGCGTGAGCCCGGGTCGAGGCGCTCGACCCCCTCTCTTTACCTACCTCCGGACAAAAGCCCTAGCATTTAATGCAATTACCTACTACCACCTACCGGCATGGCTGCACGCATGGTCGACGTGGGAACAATACTAGTGTCAGTCCTCACTGTTGAACCGCCCATCCCGTGATGGGAGGTGAAAAACGTCACTGTACCCACCTTACCTCACACTGTACATCACTAGTCACCCTCGAGGAAAGATACGACAAAGTCCGTACACCACGATTCCAGGGATTCGGACTTATCCGTTCGGCCTCGACCTGGCCTCGACCCGGCCTCGACCCTCAACACAGCGTAACAGGGAAGGAAGGACGGTATGGCACGACGCTCCGGGTCACTTCGACGCCTACGACATCACGTCCCAGAGGATGGCCTCCCATTTCTGAGGCACGTCGCTACAGCCACCTCAACAGGATCGACAAAACGTCATCTCAAGGCTCCCGTCGTCCTGGCCTCCTCTCGTCCTATAAAAGGGTAGGCCAGGGCTCTGGAGAAGGGGACGGACAACCAGTGATACACAACATAGCGATCAACATCTCAAGCAATCATCTTGTACTCTTTCTTTTTCTCCTTTGAGACTTGGGCTCGTCGCCCTCTCTCGCAAGCTTGTAGCCCCTACACAAGCACCTCGGTGCAAGGAAATACAAACCTCTCCTCCCCCGCTGGACGTAGGGCCTTCTTTTGCCCGAACCAGGATAAACCGCCGTGTGTTCTCCTTGCATCACCATCCAAGAAAGGGACACGCAGCATTTTTCTCGTTGGTTTAGGACCCCCTCGGGTCCGAACACCGACAGTTGGCGCGCCAGGTAGGGGCCGCTGCGTGCTAACGTCGCTTTCCCGCCTTTTTCCTGGATGGTTGACCCCGAACGCCCTATCCCGTTGGCCACGGTGATCTGGTTCGGGAGTTTGGAGTTCATGTCGCTCGGCTATGGCTACGATATGGTCCTGCTCCCGCCAAGACACCCTACCGACGAGGATTACGAGCTCTCCTAGCCCGGGGGAGCAATCCGCCGGTACCGTCGCTCCAGGCAGGCGCGAGCCGCTCAGCGGCGGCGAGCCCGGCGCAACCATCGTCTCCGCCTCACGGAGGGCAATGGGGTTCCCCGATTCGGCATTTCCCAGTCAGACGCCGGCCCGGATTTTCTCGTGGAAAGTCTGGGCAGGATGGGCCCGGCCGAGGACAGCATGCCAGCGGAGAACCCCGCCGCTCCTCCGCCTGGTGCGACGTCGCTGCCCCGTACCTCTCTCCCGGCGTGGGCGGCAACATCGCCTTCGCCGTTTCCGTTTGGGCTAGTTCCGGCTGCCCAGGCATACGCTTCTTCCGTGAGCACTTGTATGAGTGCTTATGAGGAACTCCCTGGGCACCATCTACGCTCCACCCTTGACCTCGTCGCGTCCACGCCGGCCTCTGATTATCTGGACTCTACTGAGGCGCCAGAAACAGAACCCCGTGTGACCGCTTCCCCATGCCGCAACCCCGGTAGCGGCTCGCAACGACCATACATCCCCCCGTCATACTATTATTTCGGCGCCCCTGACTCCGACTCGGCTGATGACACCTACGATCCGACCCGCGAGTGCTTCAACGTCGATGTTGAAAGCGCGTCGGATTCGCAGGAAGAACAGCCGGTCGGAGGAAGGCACACGCCCCCTCACGACGGGCACCCTGCCGGGCAAGGCGAGGCCCAGCTCCTTGCAGATCAGGGGGCGCAGCTCGACCAAATCCGCGAGTTGCGGGAGAGGCTCGACGAGGAACGAGAAAACCTGCGTCTACTCCAACAAACTCTCGAGCATGAGCGTGCGGAACGCGCACTTGGCGGGAGAGCTCGCGGAAGAGCTCGCGACGTCAACCGTCGCATCGACGAGGACCGGGTAACCGATCCCCCGGTCTTCGCTCGAGCCAGCCAGAACGTCGTCGCCGCCGCCATGCTCCTCCGTAACATGCCCGAGCCATCGAATTCCGAAGCGCGCCGGGCTCGAGATGAGATCCGAGAACTCCTCGAGACCGCTGCCCTGCAGCAGGCCGAGAGCTCTGCCTCGAGGCGACGCGAGCCCGCCTCGGAGCGGCTCGCGGAGCCCTCTCGGCAGGAGAGAGAGGCCTCGGTTCATCCCGAACCTGCCCGACGGATCCGGATGGCTCCCGCCCCTGAGCCCGTCGCTCACGACCAGGGACCTCGAGACACCCGTGGCAACATCGTCGAGCGCCGCACGCGCAAGCACGGTGACGGTGTGGCTCGGGGTTACCACGTGCACAGGGGCGGGCGTTACGACAGCTCGGAGGATCGCAGCCCTTCACCCGAGCCTCCGGGCCCTCGGGTCTTCAGTAAGGCTATCCGTGAGACGATACTCCCGGCACGATTCCGCCCTCCCACGACTCTTGCCAAGTACAACGGCGAGACCAAACCCGAACTTTGGCTCGCCGACTTCCGCTTGGCATGTCAGCTGGGCGGGGCCACCGACGATCGAGTCATCATCCGACAACTCCCCCTGTTTCGCTCAGACACCGCTCGAGCCTGGCTCGAGGATCTGCCGCCCCAACAGATCCACGACTGGGGTGATCTCGTAAGGGTGTTCGAGGGAAACTTCAAGGGAACTTACATGCGCCCCGGCAACTCGTGGGACCTCCGGAGTTGCAAGCAGAAGCCAGGTGAATCCCTCCGGGATTACATACGGCGTTTCTCCAGGCAACGCACCGAGCTCCCCAATGTCACCGACTCTGACGTGATCATGGCTTTCCTCTCGGGCACCACTTGCAAGGAGTTGGTCCGAGAGTTAGGCCGTCACACCCCCCTCACTGCCAATGGGCTGATGGACATCGTCACCAACTTCGCCGCCGGCGAGGAGGCAGTTGGTGCCATCTTTGGCGGCGAGCAGGACACTGGGAAGCAGAAAGCCGACGATCCTGTGAGCTCCACCCGGGGCTCCAAAAGGAACAACCGCAAGAAGAAGAAAGGCCAGCAGGGCAAGCTCGAGGCCCCGGCCGACGAGCTTGTCGCCGCTACCGAACGCAAAAAGCCTCGAGGCCCCCCCGGCGGGGGCATCTTCAACAAAATGCTTAAAGAGCCGTGCCCTTACCACAAGGGACCCATTAACCATAACCTCGAAGATTGTCATATGCTCCGCAGGTACTTCGAGGGCGCAGGCAGCAAGAGCACCGACAAGAAGGAAGACCCAAAGGGTGATGGCAAGGAGGAGGGATTCCCCGAGATCCACGACTGCTTCATGATCTACGGAGGACCCTCGACCCGCCTCTCAGCGCGCCAGCGCAAGCGAGAACGGCGAGAGGTCTTCTTCGTGCAAACGGCGGTCCCTCGTTTCCTTGACTGGTCCACGGTGGCCATCACTTTCGACCGTGATGATCATCCGGACTACATCCCCAATCCGGGAGTCTACCCACTTGTCGTTGATCCCGTCATCGCCAACACGCGCCTCACCAAGGTACTTATGGACGGCGGGAGCAGCCTCAACATCATCTACTCCTAGACCCTCGACCTCCTGGGGGTCGAGAGAGCGCGCTTACAACCTAGCGTCGGGGGCTTCCACGGAGTCGTGCCAGGGAAGCGGGCAGAACCCCTCGGACGGGTCGATCTGCCCGTTTGTTTTGGCACACCGGCCAACTTCAGGAAGGAAACCCTCACCTTCGAAGTGGTCGGATTCCGTGAAACATACCACGCCATCCTCGGGCGCCCGTGCTACGCCAAGTTCATGGCCGTGCCGAACTACACCTACCTCAAGCTCAAGATGCCCGGCCCAAACGGCGTCATCACTGTGGGGCCCTCGTATGAACATGCCTACAAGTGCGACGTCGAGTGCGTCGAACACGGCGAGGCGGTTTTGGAATCGGCAACTTTGGCCGCAGACCTCGACGGTCTCGCCAACGAGATTCCCGATCCGAAACGCCACGCCGGCAGCTTCGAGCCCGCGGAGGACGTCAAGCTCGTGCCCCTCGACCCCGCTGATCCCAACGGGAAGGCGCTGAACGTCAGCGCCACCCTCGACCCGAAATAGGAAACCGTGCTCGTCGACTTTCTCCGTGCAAATGTCGACATTTTTGCGTGGAGTCCCTCGGATATGCCGGGCATACCCAGGGAAGTCGCCGAGCACGCCTTGGAGATCCGGGCCGGATCCAAACCGGTGAAGCAACGCCTGCGCCGCTTCGACGAGGAGAAGCGCAGGGTCATCGGCGAAGAGATCCACAAGCTACTGGAGGCCGGGTTCATCAAGGAGGTTCACCATCCCGAGTGGCTAGCTAATCCTGTGTTAGTTAAGAAAAAGAGTGGGAAGTGGAGGATGTGTGTAGACTATACTAGTTTAAATAAAGCATGTCCGAAAGTTCCCTTTCCCTTGCCACGCATTGATCAAATCGTTGACTCAACTGCGGGATGTGAAACTCTTTCGTTCTTAGACGCTTACTCCGGTTACCATCAGATAAAAATGAAGGAGTCCGACCAGCTCGCGACTTCATTCATCACCCCGTTCGGCATGTATTGCTACGTTACAATGCCCTTCGGTCTCCGGATTGCAGGGGCAACGTACCAGCGATGCATGCAGCACGTTTTCGGAGAGCACATCGGACCAACCGTCGAGGCATACGTCGATGACATCGTAGTCAAGACCAAACGAGCCGATAATCTAGTAAACGACCTCGACGTCGCCTTCAAATGCCTTCGAGCAAAGAATATCAAGCTCAATCCAGAAAAGTGCGTTTTTGGCGTCCCCCGAGGGATGCTTTTGGGGTTCATTGTGTCCAAGCGGGGCATCGAGGCCAATCCAGAAAAAATCTCTGCGATAACCAAGATGACCCCCATCCGAGATCTGAAAGGCGTACAGAGGGTCACGGGCTGCTTAGCGGCGCTCAGCCGTTTCATTTCGCGCCTCGGCGAAAAAGCGCTCCCTCTGTACCGCCTCTTGAAGAAATCGGAGCATTTTTCCTGGACCCTCGAGGCCGAGGAAGCCCTCACCAAACTCAAAGTCACACTCTCTAACTCGCCAATTCTCGTCCCTCCGACCCCAGGAGAGCCGCTCCTACTTTACGTCGCTGCGACATCACAAGTAGTCAGCGCAGTCCTGGTCGTCGAACGGGCCGAGGAGGCTCACGCCTTGCTCGTCCAAAGGTCGGTCTATTTCATTAGCGAAGTGCTCTCAGAAACCAAGGTCCGTTACCCTCAAATCCAGAAACTGCTTTATGCTGTTATCTTGACACGGCGCAAGCTCCGACACTACTTTGAGGGCCACCCAGTTACTGTGGTTTCTTCTTTCCCCCTGGGAGAGATAGCCCAGAACCGGGAAGCCACGGGTAGGATCGCCAAGTGGGCGGTCGAGCTCATGGGCGAGACCCTATCTTATGCGCCGCGCAAAGCCATAAAGTCACAGGTGTTGGCAGATTTCTTGGCTGAATGGACCGACACCCAGCTCCCTCCCGCACAGCTCCAGGCCGAGCTCTGGACCATGTACTTCGATGGGTCTTTGATGAAAATAGGAGCAGGCGCGGGCTTGCTCTTCATCTCACCCCTCGGGGTTCACATGCGCTACGTCATCCGGCTCCATTTCCCTGCATCCAACAACGTCGCCGAATACGAGGCACTCGTCACGGGGCTAAGAATTGCCATTGAGCTCGGGGTCCGACACCTCGATGTTCGAGGCGACTCCCAGCTAGTGATCGATCAGGTCATGAAGAGCTCGAGCTGCCGCGACCCCAAGATGGAAGCCTACTGCCGAGAGGTACGACGACTCGAAGACAAGTTTCACGGCCTCGAGCTCAACCATATAGCACGCAAGTATAATGAGGCCGCCGATGAACTCACAAAAATCACGTCAAGTCGAGCCACGGTCCCACCTGACGTTTTCGTAAAAGATCTCCAACGGCCATCTGTCGACCTTGGGTCAGACGGAGGGGTCGACGGGACGTCGCTCGACCCCCCACCTGAGGCAGAGGCTCCCTCGACCGGGGCCGAGGCCATGCAGGTGGAAGGATCGACCCCGCCATCTGACATCGAGCCTGACTGGCGCGCGCTGTACCTCGACTATCTTATCCAAGGGGACCTCCCCTTGAGTAAGACCGAGGCTCGACGGATCGCTCGCCGGGCCAAAACCTTTGTGATCATTGGTGACAGTAAGGAGCTGTACCGCCGCAGCCCTACGGGCATTCTCCAACGTTGCATCACAAACAAGGAAGGCAGGGACCTGCTCAACGACCTACACTCGGGGGCTTGCGGTCACCACGCTGCGCCTCGAACCCTCGTCGGGAACGCCTTTAGATAAGGGTTCTATTGGCCGACCGCGGTCTCCGACGCCGTCAAGCTAGTACGCTCCTGTGAAGGTTGTCAGTACTATGCAAGGCAGACTCACCTCCCGGCGCATACTCTACAAACCATTCCCATCACATGGCCATTTGCCGTTTGGGGGCTCGACCTCGTCGGACCACTGAAAAGAATGACTGGTGGCTTCACCCACTTGCTTGTCGCGATCGACAAATTCTCCAAGTGGATCGAGGCTCGTCCCATCACCAGTATTAGGTCCGAACAAGCTGTGATCTTCTTTACCGACATCGTCCATCGATTTGGGGTTCCGAACTGCATTATCACTGACAACGGCACCCAGTTCACTGGTAAAAAGTTTCTGGATTTCTGTGACCACCATCACATTCGCGTGCTCTGGTCGGCCGTAGCTCATCCAAAAACAAACGGCCAAGTAGAACGTGCCAATGGCATGCTCCTACAAGGCCTAAAACCCAGAATTTTCGACAAACTAAACAAGCACGGCAAAAGATGGGCCGCCGAGCTACCCTCGGTCCTGTGGAGCCTAAGAACAACGCCGAGTCGAGCCACGGGGTTCACTCCGTTCTTCTTAGTCTACGGGTCCGAGGCTATGCTTCCAACTGATATAGAATACGGATCCCCAAGGTTAAAAGCCTACAACGAAAGAAATAACGACGGCGCAAGAGAGGACGCCCTCGACCAGCTCGAGGAAGCCCGAGATGTGGCTTTATTGCATTCTGCCAGGTACCAGCAGGGTCTCCGACGCTACCACGACAGACACGTACGCAGGCGCGACCTCAACGTCGGCGATTTGGTGCTACGTCGGAACCAGAACACCAAGGGACGCCACAAGCTCACGCCACCATGGGAAGGACCGTACATCATCGCAGAAGTACTAAAGCCGGGCACCTACAAGCTATCCAACGAGAAGGGCGAAATCTTCACCAACGCTTGGAACATTGAACAGCTACGTCGCTTTTTTCCTTAGAAAGCCTCGAGGCTCTGTAATTTCCTTTTCATCAATAAAGAAAACAGTAGTGTCAAAATTTTCGTCTCACGATGAGGGAGGATCGACTCTGTACTACTAGAATCGACCCTCCCTCGGGGGCTACACAGGGGGGAACCCCTCAGTCCCCGAAAAAATTTACACTCTTTTAAAAAATTTCAAGAGCCACTCCTTAGGTCAATGGTGCCAAGTTCTCATACGATCTGCGAAAGCCGCAACGGCATCCTAAAGCTTAAGGGCAGTCGAGCCACGAGATCACTCACGCCTCCGAGGCTACGGTACCTCCACTCACTCCCCCACGCCAAAGGACGCAGCTGCGTGCTAAGTAAATCGTACGGGAGCACGATCCAAGCCATTAAGGGAAGAAAAGCTCGCATAAAACCAAATTAACCACGAACTGGTTTATGTCTCGAGTTCTTAAGGCCCCTACGGCCACCACAACCAAAATTCAAAATAGCTAACCTATTACACGGGCCTCCGTGCCCAGATTTGGCTCATAGGCCCTCGTCGTCAGCAGGCGGCACCACCTCAGGCTCAAAGAGCGAGGCCAGACGGCTCCCAGGCCCCTCCGCGGCTTCGATCAGATCCAAGCAGGCGTCTTCGTTCTCCGCGTCCGTCCGCTCTGGGTCTGTGATGAAGCCGTCGGCGACGAGCTCCATGTCGAACACAAAACCCGAGCGAACGACGGCCAGCGCCCTCTTTACGCCGTGGTGGAGGCTGTCCCGTATCTTCTCCCGGGCGAGGTGACCTAGCGCCGCCACCCGGCGGACGAAGGAGTTCCCCGGAGCGTCTTCTCCGGTGTCGACGTCGGGCTCGACCCCCAGACCGTCACACACCGAGGTGATCGCGCCCTGGAGCAGCTGGGTCCTCTGGGTCTCGGCTTCGAGGAGGCTCTGTAGGGAGTTAGCGGTCGAATGGGCCTCCTGGTTCTCGCGCTCCAGCTCTGAAACACGACAAGGCAGATTAGCACCTAACACGATGCCTCAACTACACGGCCGCAACAAGCTACTTACCCCCAACATGGGTCTTCAAACCCACGACCTCGTCGCGGAGCCCCCCGCACGTTCGCTCGAGCCCCAGGAGGGCACTATCCTTCTCACGGACGGTCGCCTTCAGGGCCTCGATCTCTTGGCAGGCGGCTTGAAGCGCCGCGTCCTTCTCCTGGACGGCCCCATTCAGCCCCGAGATCTTGTCCTTTAGCGCACTAAACCGGGCCGTGACCTGCCCGATCTGGACGTTGAGGAGGTCACGTTGACGGCTGGCCTGGGAGACGTCCTCCTCGAGCTCCTTGACCCGCGCCGCCAGGGGCTCGAGGTCCCTGCGGGCCTGGGCAGCCTCTTCCCGGGCCTTGTCCACCTCGGTACGCATTGAAGCTTCAGCCACCCAAGCCTGGATCGCATCCTCCTTCACCGTCGAGTAGGCGGTGCGCAGCTCCGCCATCTCAGCGGTCCGATCGGCGAGCCTCTTTTGGGTCTCCTCGACCAGGGCCCGCTGTCGGGACAGCGACGCCCACACACCGCTCTCACCTCGGATGAAGAGCGACTTACGGCGGGAGGTCTCTTTGAGTTCCTAACTCAAAGAAAATCGAAAAACATAATAAATCCGAAGAAAAGAGACACTAAGAGCCACAAAATAAGCTGACAGATTAATCATACCTCGGTGGCATCCCGCATGCCCCGCGAAACGGCGTCGGACGCCACGCTGAGCAGCCGAACGAGATGTTGGCGGACGCCCTCGAGGTACTGCCAGCGATGGACCTCATCTCTGTCGTTCAGAGTGAGGATGGGCTCGGCGTCGAGGTTCGCGGCATCCCTGAACTGAAGGGGCGGCCCTCCCCACCTCGGGATCTCCTCCTCGGCCCGCGCTATCGCCAGCGCGGCGAAGTCTGGCCACGACGATGACGACGCGGCCGGGGCACCTCCCGGCCCGGTCGAAGGGCCGGCCTCGTTGCCCTCGCCCGCCGCTCCGACAGGGGTCGAGGCTTCAGCCCGGCTCGTGGTCTCGCCCTCCTCGGCCCCCACTATTTCTTTTCCCTTGTCCTGGGGGGCGTCGTCGAGGGTGATGACCGCGGGCGCCCGCCCCTCGGCGGTGACCGGCCCCTCAGCAACCAGCGCCTCCGGAGCTGGCGCCTCCGCCGTCGACCCCTCTGGGGCCGGTACCTCGCCCGACGGCGGCTCGGAAACTGGCGCTCCGACCGCCGGTGCCCCCTCTACCGGCACCTCAACCTCCGGCGCCACCGCCTCCGGGGCTCCGGTAGAGGGCTCGGCAACCTCGCCCACCGCCTCCGGGGCTCCGGTGGAAGGCTCGGCAACCTCGCCCACCGCCGCGCCCACCATCTGCACCGGCAGGTCCTGCTGAGGCTGCGGCCCCCTCGCCGGTGCCGCCTCCTGTCCCGCCGCCGGTGCGGCCCCCTCCACGGTCGCATCGGCGGCCGCTCCCACCGTGGCCGCTTCCACGGCGGCCTCTGCCGAGGACCGCGACTTGGGTTCCGCCTCGACCGGGCCGGGCGCCACCACCCTCGCCGGTTCTGACCCCGCCGCGGCAGGGTCGGGGCCGACGACCGTCGAAGCACCTGCGGCCTCCTGCCGCCGACGGCGCTCCTTCGCGGCCTCGACCTCGCGGACCCAGGCCGCGTCCTGCTCCGCCGACCGGTTAAGGACGGCGGCGCTGGCTCGGAGGGACTTCACGGGGGTGGGCCCCATGGTCTCCGCTTTCCGCTTCAGCCTGAAAAATAAAGGATAAAGTCGGTCGACGAAATCGAAAAATAAGACAAGTCCCCTTTTGCTCGAAAACTTACCCGGAGATCGGCACCAGGGGCCTCGACCCCCCACGGTCCGAGCCGCTCGAGCTGGCAGGCGGTGGCCTCGCGGCAGCCCCACCCGCGGACCGAGCGCTCCTTGGGGCTCTCGCCAGCGCGCCGCTGCGCGCCTTCTGTGCCTCCAAGGCCAACTGGCCTCGGGTCTTCACGCCCGACGGAGGCGCCGCCGACGACGATGTCGGCACCCCCGCCCCCGTCCCCGCCTGAGCTTGCGGGGCCTGGGCTGGGGCAGGCGCCCCTGTCGACCCCGCTGCTGGGTCCGGGGCGAGGCGGCCCCTCCTGCCGAGGGGCCCGCCTCTTCCTTTTCTTCCTCCCTCTTCTTCCTCTTCTTCTCCTCTTCCTCGTCGTCCTCCTCGACCTCCTCGACCACGATGACCGAGGAGGATGACCCCGCGATGGGCTCCAGCAGGGGATGGATGTCGGGGAGGCTCCCCAGCCCGGTCGCGGCCTCGTACCGCGATAAGGCATCATCATCCTCGCCGCTGCTGTCGTCGTCCTCCCCCGACATGGTCTCGGAGGGCGACGGCTCCAAAGGAAGCCCGTCGAGGGCCTGTTGACGCCGGAGTTTCTTCCGCGCCTCCTTCTCCCTGGACTTCCGGGCCGCCCGCTTCTTGGTCGATTCCTTGACCGCCTTCTGCTTCGAGGCGTGCTGCCGTCGAGCGTCCCGAGCAGGCCGGTCCTCCGGAACCGGCGGTCGTGTCTCCCGCAGCGCCGATAGGTCCTGCGCATTGGCGTCGACCGGATTAGGGGAGGGTCTCAAAAACAAACGGAACCAAAAAACAAGCGTACCAAGAAACCTACCACGGGCTCGAACCCCTCAGTGGGCCTCATGGGGAGCCGGTCGGCTTCCTCCGCCTTGAAGGTCCCCACCATCCGGCGGGCTCGGCGAAGCCCCTCCTCGAGGGTAAGGGCCTCGTGCGACATCCGGCTCCCCTCCAGAGACGCCTCCGGGGTCATCTGGTCGAGGCGCAGGCGACGTCGGCACAGCGGCATCACCCGGCGACGATGAAACGCCGTCGCTACCGCCGCCGCTGTCAGGCCTCGAGCACGAAGCTGCTGCAGCGCCGCCAGCAACGGGTCCAGACGCGGCTTCTCGACGTCCGGCACACCGTACACCCAGCGGTCCTCCCGGGCGGTCAGCACGCGGCCGGTGTACCTCGGCAGCTGGTTGTCGTCGTTGCGGAGGTAGAACCAGCCCGCGTGCCACCCGCTGTTCGAGGAGATGAGGCGAGCCGGGATGTACTGGTCCGCCCGGCTCGACCTCAACTGCAGGACGCAGCTCCCTACCCGCGCTGCGTAGAAGACGCCCTTCCCTCCCGCATTCCGCGCGAAGAGCTCGGCCTTGAAAAGGTGAAGCCACAGGTTCCACTGCGGCTCCACCCCGAGATACCCCTCGCAGACCGCCGCAAAGATGGCGGCCTGCGCGATGGCGTTGGGGGCGAGATGGTGGAGCTCCACCCGGTAGTAGTGGAGAAGCGCCCGCATGAAGACCGACGACGGGATGCCGAACCCCCGCTCGTGGAAGCTTACGAAGCTCACCACGTAGCCTTCCGGGGGGCCGGCTCCCGGTGGGCCGGCGGCGGCGCGATCCACTCCGGCCGCGACCGACTCGTCCTCGGCCGCAGCAACCCATCTTCAACCAGCTCCTCCAGCTTCTTCTCCGTCACTGAGGAGGAGGCCCAGTCTTCGGCAGCGAGGAATTGGCTCTTTCCGGCCATCAGCGCTGACGGGAAGGGAATAAGTGGAGGAGAAGGCGGCGGCGGCAGCAATGTGGGCGGAAGGCGCAAGAGAGCTAGGGTTTTCTGGGGCTAGAGGATGGCAGGAGCGCAAGAGACCGGAGGGAAGCACGGACCTTTGGGTCTTGCCTTTATAGGCCAGACGGAAGTCCAACGGCCGCGCGAAAAGGTAGGAACAGTTTCCCGTAATAAATGCGCTCACCTAACCGTCCCTCACGCCTTACAGGAGCAAGGCACGTGGCCGTCCCCCACGCAGTAACTGAACGCCACGCCGCCCACTACCGCGCCGATCTCGCCCTAAAAAGGCGCGCCAGGCTAACGGGCAGGGCGAGATCCACGGACGGATATTCCTAGATTCCTTTAACGGGCTCTGGGCCCATTTTAAGTCTCGAGGGAACGGAGGCTGGCCCTCGACCTGGGTTCGACAGCCGCCCTCGAGCAACAGAGTAAGGGACGACCAGGGATGCGCCCGTACACGGCCAGGGCTCGAGCCACGCTCTCGAGGCACCCCAAGACATATTCGAGGCCAAAGGATGAGGACGAAGCAGGAATCCCCTCGGGGGAGGCATCGAGCCCTCGGATCCCGTCGCAGGGAACCGACATCCGCACGACCACTCCTGGGCATCATTGAAGAGTGCCCCCGGGCCCCAAGCCGACTCCTAACGACTGGAGCACGGACTCTCACTCGAATCCCCCCGCTAGAAGCTCACCGGAGATCGCCGGACTCGCCCGAACGGGGTAGTACGACGTTCCCCACCCCTCCTCCTCCTCTCCGAAGGATGAGCGTGAGGGCCAGACAACGAAAGACGGCAGGGACTCCGATCGACCTCGTGCGCGCGAGGCTCGGGGGCTCGGCCGCATCAACTACTCCCTGGTGAATCACGATTAAAGACCTCAGAGGAGACTTTCTCAATACTCCACCGAGGCCTCGGGGGCTACACCCGGCGGGTGCGCTCGCGCGCCCCCACCGGAAGAAGTCCTGAAAGCACTCAGACGCCCCTGCTAGGGAAGCAAACAGCGCTATGACTCCAGTTCATCGGCAAAAAACCTCTAGGAGAGTGAACATACACTCACCTAAAGGCTCGGGGGCTACTGTCGGTACCAATGCCATAGGGGTACCCACATTCAACGATAATGTAAACTAATGTAGCCCAGTCACGGTAAAGCACGACCCACTTCAAAACATTCGACAGGCACGACTCGTACGAGGCCGGCTCGACGGAATGCCTCGACCGCATCCCGCCTCCGACTCGTACGAGGCCCCCTCGACGGGAGGCCTCGACCGCGCTCCGACCCGCACGGGGCTCGACCGCCCCCGGGAGCGCTCCGACTCGCGTGAGCCCGGGTCGAGGCGCTCGACCCCCTCTCTTTACCTACCTCCGGACAAAAGCCCTAGCATTTAATGCAATTACCTACTACCACCTACCGGCATGGCTGCACGCATGGTCGACGTGGGAACAATACCAGTGTCAGTCCTCACTGTTGAACCGCCCATCCCGTGATGGGAGGTGAAAAACGTCACTGTACCCACCTTACCTCACACTGTACATCACTAGTCACCCTCGAGGAAAGATACGACAAAGTCCGTACACCACGATTCCAGGGATTCGGACTTATCCGTTCGGCCTCGACCTGGCCTCGACCCGGCCTCGACCCTCAACACAGTGCAACAGGGAAGGAAGGACGGTATGGCACGACGCTCCGGGTCACTTCGACGCCTACGACATCACGTCCCAGAGGATGGCCTCCCATTTCTGAGGCACGTCGCTACAGCCACCTCAACAGGATCGACAAAACGTCATCTCAAGGCTCCCGTCGTCCTGGCCTCCTCTCGTCCTATAAAAGGGTAGGCCAGGGCTCTGGAGAAGGGGACGGACAACCAGTGATACACAACATAGCGATCAACATCTCAAGCAATCATCTTGTACTCTTTCTTTTTCTCCTTTGAGACTTGGGCTCGTCGCCCTCTCTCGCAAGCTTGTAGCCCCTACACAAGCACCTCGGTGCAAGGAAATACAAACCTCTCCTCCCCCGCTGGACGTAGGGCCTTCTTTTGCCCGAACCAGGATAAACCGCCGTGTGTTCTCCTTGCATCACCATTCAAGAAAGGGACACGCAGCATTTTTCTCGTTGGTTTAGGACCCCCTCGGGTCCGAACACCGACAGCTATATTGGAAGAATTCACAAGATTACAAGCATTGGTAAGAGGACTGAATGGAAATGACATCTTGTGAGTATTTTCAATCCGATTCACCTCAAGATTGGACAAGAAGTAGAAAAGAATTGTCAATTATAAAATCTGTCTAGAAAATTGAAAACTTGAGATGGCTGCCGTCAAGCATGGATTTGAAAATTCAAACACTGATGAATTGACCTGAAACTCTATGAGTATGATATACATATCTACTACTTGTTGTTGTGCAGTTGGTCATGAAGAATCAGTAAAAATGAGAAGCATCAGTTTGGTCTAAAGGAGTTGGAACTAAAAGAACTCAATACAGCCTTTTAGAAACACTAACTGAGATCATTTGAAACTAGATGAAATTAGTTGACTTCTGCAGTTACAAGTAGCAGCAATGAGTTACAATCAGTTGGAATTATTTGAAATCAATTGGAAGCAACTGCAATCAGCTGAAACTAATTGGACTGCAAGCAATCTAAAGGAGTTTAAAACCAGTTGGAATTTAGTGAAGACTTCTCTCTTGACCTCATGTTAATTATGTGCGTAATTGTATTCTGTGTATTCTTGTATGCACAAATTGAGGGGGAGTTTAGTCTATACTTTGTGGGACTAAGGTTTCTCTTAGATATATGTTGTGCAGTCCTACACATGGGAAAAAGGAGGATGGATGGTTCCTTTGGATTCTCTGGGTGCTTCATAATTATTTTAGGAGGTCTTGGTCTTTATAAACCAAGTGCTCCCGATTTAGTATTGGATGCCCCAATCCTTAGTAGAACTAGATTTGAATGAGCTGGAGAAAATAATTGAAGAATGGACTTTCATTGTTATTTTTCCTCTCTAGAGCTCATCAAGTGCACATGGATCCATCTCATTGGTCATCCAAGACCACGTCAACAAAGAAATGGTAACTCCTAGTTCTCAAATTTGCAAATTTCATGAATTTTACCTTTTGCTCTCTATGTGAGTTGTCTTAAGAAAGAACTAGGAACCTAATATGAATCTTGAATGATCACAAAAGCTTTCAATTTCACCACATTTCATCAAGTGAGAATCATAGTCATCCAAATTATTGAAGTCTCACTTATGATGGTCATGACAATCAAAATTTATGTAGTGATCTATCTACCTTGGTGGTGTCTCTTGGTGAGAATGAGTTTCTCATGGGTATGCTACATTAACTCGATCCAAATTGGTAAAGTTATCCTTCATATTTATTTGGATTGCAATATTTATCTCTTAAGTAGCTACTCTCCATAATATAACTTAAATTCCTTTGTTTGGACTTAATTGATCAAAAAGTGCATATGTTCTTACTTTCCGCATATACATGTATGCACTATCAAAAAGGGGGAATTTAGTCTATGTTATGGTTTTGCAATTAGTGATCCACTTGCCTTCCACATCCAAAAGGTCACTAATCGTGAAACTCTAGCTCGTGCAATTTAATGCTATCTCTTGTCTTTATGAGCATTTCCTAGGTGACATTATGAGATACAAGAATCCATTCCAATTGGCATCAACCTGTGAAGGCTCTTTCAATTGATGTCAAAATTGTGAAGATCACATTTCAATTGGTATTGATGGATAATCTCTAAATTTGGTATATCAAGAAATATGTCTTCAATTGGTATCTCAAAATGGCAACAAGAGCTAGCAATGGACTTTAAAATGGAATCAAGCACAAGTTTGTGATATCTCCTATGATCAAGAGAGATGGGCACAAATGAAATCTTTTGCATTGTGCCAAGCTCATCAAAGCACTAAATTTAAAAATTCATGATCACGGTGGAGATTATGAGGCTTAGAACAAAGGTATATCACTCCATGAACTCTTGTATTACCTTTGTGCATCTAGGCCCTTACATGCTATTGTGTGCATGTGTGATAGAATTCAAGCTAATCTAAAAGAGTGTCATTTGATGACCATTAAGAGAATTTTCACACCTTGATTGATCAACTAGCATCTAGGCAAAAGGCTTGGAAAGAGTTCATAATGTACTTCAAAATGCTTTATAAAAAGAGAACTTGCTTATTATGGTCATTACTTGTATTGGTTATCTATTGCCGACCATAATTTGTCAAAATTGTTGTATCCCTCTTTGTTCTTTTCTCTCTTTTTGGTGCTTGTTGCCAAAGGGGGAGAATGAGAAGGGAAAAGAGAAGGGGTACAATTTTTTTGTGTTGCCTTGGATGCTTGTGTGCACACTTGTCATATGCATCATGGTTATCATGTTGACACCCTGCACCCCATGGATGCTAAGATATAGGAGGGTTCCCACACTTTATCTTAAATATGTGCATTGGGCATTCAAGGCTAAAATTTGAGTTTCTTTCAATGCAGACATTGAGGGGAGCTCACTATATCTTTGGATTCAAAATCTTATTATTTATCAATCTCTTGTATGCTTTAATTGTGTTGTCATCAATCACCAAAAGGGGGAGATTGTAAGTGCATCTGGCCCTTTAGTGGGTTTTGGTGAATTGAATGATGACACAATTAAAGATCTAACAAGTTTGCGAAGTGTTGAACAGGAAATTGAGTATTGCACACACTTGTGGATTGTGAAATGAGAAGTATGTATAGGTGATATTCCACATATTAAGCTTGATTGATCTCAACATTCATATCAAGAAGATATTCAAGCAATAAGGATCACAATATTGAAGAAATGGGTTTTCAATGGATGCTTAATATGATGTGACTTAGGTATGGCTCGATAGGGTGAAGATAGTAAGGAAAGGGTTTCGAGGGACTAAGCGAAGATGAAGGGCAAGCAAGGGCTTGTAGATCGAGGTACCATGGCTAAGGTGAAGAAGAGAGTACTTGCATTGAGTCGAGGTACTAATTGATCCATGAGGAGACATATTGTGTTGAGGATCAAATCATTAGTGGAAGTGACTTGAAGCCATAGATTGAACTCAGCTATGTTAAAATGGTTCAAGTCACATGCTCAAGCTGTATTTGCTCAAAGAGAGGAAACAAAGTTGATTGCATCCCCTTCTGAAGTGATATTGAGAAGAAGTGACATATGAAAACATTGAAGACTCAAGTGGTTAAAATGGTTATATTCGTTTGACCTCGAGTTTAGGATATGTCGCACTATAAATAGGGAGGCAAATCTAGTTAGTCTGAGGAAGATAGAGAGCTCAAGTATTAAAACTAAATCATAAGAGAGGCACTCTAGCACCACACGAGCACGTAGTATAGTTTTTGGATCTATTGGTGTCGGAAGTCCCGACGTGAGTTGGGAGTCCCAACGAGTTGCACGGTGACCTTGGTCATTAGGAGTCCCAATGTGAGTCGAGAGTCCCGACGCTGACGTCTGCGCGCGCGCTCATCGGGAGTCCCGACGACAAGCCAACCGATTTCACGCCCGCATCAGTTGTGCGTTAACGTTAGCAATCCCGGTGTGCGTCAGTGGTCCCAGCGCTAGGCTCTTTGCTCACGCACGCGTCGAGAGTCCCGACATTGGCCTATGTTGCACGTAGACTTTTGATTTGGATGAACATTGTTTCTAGTATACGTCGGGAGTCCCGAGATCTGCGTTGGGAGTCTCGACGTAGATCTGAACGGTTGGATTTCAACTAAGAGTATAAATAGCTCTCTCTTCATTTCTAACCGTTACCCACTCACTCTCTCACGCCCCTAACTTTAGAGAAGTGCCTCGTAGCACCCAAGAGCCTCTCTCTCTTCTCTCCTCTTTGCTCCTAGCTTCAAATCTTGAAAGAGTTTGAGTTGAGAGAAGGGATTTGGTGAGAGAAACATTGATTCAAAGCTTGAGCACTTGATTTCTTCATCAAGCCAGTTGGATTTATGTTTGTTACTCTTGGAGCAAGGCTCCTAGCCGACTAGGCGTCGCCCAGAAGCTTGCCAACTTGTGTGGCAGCCCCAAGAGATTTGTAATCACTTCAATCACCTAGTGAAATAACCCCTCATCTCAAGAGTTCATTCTCTTGACTTAAGAACGAGGAAAGGGTTGAAAGAGACCTAAAGCCTTTGTGGCAACCTCAACAACGTGGACATAGGCAAGCCTTAGTGGCGAGCCGAACCATGGGATAAATCGGTGTCTCACTTGTGTTCTTGTGATTTGCATTGCTATACTTGTATTTGTGGTGATTCTAGGGTTTGATCCCAATCTACGTTTGGAGGCATCTTGGCATCAAGAAAGCGAGCTAACATCTTCACCTTACCACTAGGAAGTGGGGTTGTAAGTTATTGGCTTCACAAAGTTCATTTGAGCACTTGTAGTTCATTCCACGTAGGCGTCGGGACTTCTGACGACGTCGGGAGTTCCGACCCAAACTGTCGGGACTTCCGACAGTTGCTGACAAGTGACTCTGTGTTTTGTGTAGAAATTTTTAGATACGCCTATTTGCCCCCCTCTAGGCGACATCAAGGTCCTTACAAGATGAAATAGTGAGGAGACAAGGAACTGACAAGTGGGCTCCACATGTTAGGTTCACTTCAATTCACGTTCAGCGTTCACATCAGCATACCGAAGGGGTTAAGATCCATTTGGACCTAGATGAGACCCGAAACTAAGTTCAGGGACAAAAATAGCATTTTGAAAGCACATGGACCTAGGTGACACCTCATGCCAGGTTTGAGGATCGGCCATGAATTTTCCTCATATTTGAGACTTATTTTGTTTCGAGCAAACACAACTTGTAAGGGGGGCCAAAAGGTCTTTGGTCTAGCTAAATAAAGAGATGTTGAACACCATGCGACATCATTCAACTTCATCCAGAAGAGGCGTCTTCATTTGCAACCCATGTCGTGAGGGCAAAGAGGACATGCCCCTTCCATCCTCGTAGAAGCCATTGGCCATCCTAGCAAATCATAAAATCTTTGTGGTAATGCTTCATGACCACATCTTTCACTATCATCACAATGCTTGATTTTAGTGGCAGCTACCTTAGGCCTGCTCGTTGGCTTCTTTTCTGCCATTGTCCATATTTCTCAGGGCGTTCCACTACGTCCTTGCCTTCACAAGAAATGCCATTAAATGCATAACATCCAAGAATGACTTTCTCGAACACCAATCGAGATTTACTCTCCCTTGGGATGGTTGCGTCCAACATGTCAAACAGTGCTATGTAATGGAACACTATTTCTCGAAAACCGTGACAAGAAGGAGGAACCATATGAACGATTCATAATGTTCTGGATAAATACATCTGGCCTCATCTGCTTGATGTTATTGAGGACAGTATCTCTAGGACTTGGAGCATCAGAGAATATGCTCTCTTCCATTAAGAACCTGAAACTAAAGAGGTCAATCACAATGAGCACCTCATCAGCGTCTCTGTGCAAGTCCATGATAGAAGTATCCTCCCAGTTTTTTATGATCGTATTGAACTTGAATGAAGGCAAGCCAAGCTCATGGGCATATTTCATGAGCCGGCTGTCTACTTTCTCAATCTGCTCACCTAGGTAGCAAATAGGCATGGGGCGAGCTATGGCAGTGATCTTCACCTGTGGCAGCTTGCCTTCTTTACTCGCTAGTAAGCGGAGCAAGCCAGCCCAATGAAACCCCAAACACGTACCATAATCTATGATATGCAACCTTCTCTTACCTGCCATGATCTGCATGATGGTCTTTTCTAAAAAATGAATGTCACGTTGATGAAGCAGCAAGCTTCAGAGTAAAGGTTGTAGGCCTTAAGGAGCTCCATAGCAGAGGGGTACTCTAACATAGGCAACCGCCAAAGCTGGCTCCCTATGCCTAGTATCCATGCCTCTAGCCCCTTGGCGAAACAATGAGCTAGCCGTTGGGTGACGTCCCCTGTTGCTGAAGCATGTTGCTTGATCATCCTTAGTAGCTCACATGCTCTGATGTGATTGTCCACTGCAAGAGCCTGTGCACAAGAGATCAACAACCTGCGAATGTTAATCACGTTGTTTCTCACCGCTTTGATCCTCCCACTATTCATGTTTCTCTTCTCCACTTCAGTAGTGTCAATGGTGACATGCTCCATGCCCTTGATGCACGTCTCATAAGTATGCAACACCATTTTGTCAAGCATCTCGTTGCCACCTTTCTCCTCTAGCTCATTGTTCACCATCACAGCTTTGTTGGTAGTTCTTACCCCCTCCTCTAGAAGGTGATCCTTGTTGCACCTTTTCTTGACCCTACTATCAATAATGTTGCTTTCCCCGATTTGATTCACCAGCTCATCCCTTCTAAAGATGTGGTCTTTGGGCAGGAGCATGTTGGCTTCTTCCTTGCTCTTCAAGTGTGCCCCCACCACACAGCTGCCCTTGGATAAGGGCGAATTGAGGGCGCTTTCGTCACCATGACCCTCATGGAAGAATTCGCTGGGCCCCTCGCTGTTGTTGGTATTAGTGCCAAGGGAAGGGGATGAGAGGATCTGAGCAAAGGGCTATTTGCACCTGGAGTAGCGCAAGGTGGTCAATGAGCTCATCGTCAATGTCATCCTCCATGAGCATGTGTGAGATGTAAGGGAGCATCATGTCATTATTAGGGAGATGATGCCGGACCTCATTGCTGACATTGGTCTTCTGGGGAAGGTCAAGGAAGACTGGTGGGTAAGGATGCCAGCGGGCCGCTCTGCAGAGTGCCTGCAGGCCGCTGCATCATCTGCCCTAGATTTTTATCTATACCTGCAGAGCCTGCTAATTCCTACACTAGTTCCTGCAACGTTCTGCTGGGCTTCACGGCAAAACAAGCAGCAGGTTGCAGACATTTGCAGGCGTCTGCATGTATCTTCCACTCGTTTGCTACAGACAGCGGGAGAGATGGATACTAATATCAATTAGAGAAGCATCAGAAAACAAGACTCTTACAAAACGTGACATGATCAAAGAGTGGCCATGTCTTCACCCTGCAGAAGTGCAGAACAAGGCCAATGACTACAGAACAACTCTGTTCGACATATGGAGAAAAAAGAGAATACAGGTGATCCTGGAGATATGAACAAACATTTGGACGATTCAGAATTCAAGCCCGTGCTCTCTAGCAGAATCAGCAAAGAGCTTTTATGTGGCCATGGTAGAGGAAACCACCTCGGTCGAAGACAACTTTGGTGATCCCTTTCTCCATGCAAGACTTGGCAATCACCTCACCAATCTTTTGTGCTATTTCCTGGAAGCCAATGTCAAATTTCTGTCAGAAACAAATCATAGCCAATCTGCAAGAGCATCTCATCTTGTCATTTTGAATCAAAGTATAACCAAAATTCAACACCAATGCAGCACCATTGGAGATAAAAAAATCAACAGTCATAAAAATGATTACACAACTTCAAACCGCTTTGTGTTTTTTATATGTAGAATCATCTGAGGAAAACACAGTGTATGGTTCCCTGAGATTGTTCAAGTTCCAGTAACCACACTATTTGCAGGCCATTGTGATCTTACTAGAAAAACATGCTGTCCTAAAACCTCATTGATTTTTTTAGAAAGAGAGATTTGAACCTAGACTTAACTGTATTGATTAAGTTGGCCATGGCTGTTTTATGCATATATAAGCAAATATTCAAGTGACACCTGCAGGCTACTGAAGAACAACTAAACTATTTCACTTGTTTGCTACACTGACAGACACTATTTCTTCCAGAAAACATGACAAAACATGGACAGTAAGAAGAGAGAGAGGCAGCACACCCATGTAGTTGATTCTTATGAAAAATCTTGAATGTTGCTATCTCCAGTGGTAATTGATATTATATCCAAGTAAGAAGAGCCTACAAAATTAAAAAAAATGAACATGTTTTAACAAATCTAAATGTCTGAAACACATAAAAGTTAAGATCATCAGCAGGCTGAATTCACAGAAAAAATAAGAAATTACCTGCTGACCGAAGCCAATCCTGGAAGCAAAGTAAAGCCTCAACAGTGTTACTTGCTAGCCTAGACCTATGATCATTGACGATACGTTCACTTGTGCTGAAAGCAGACTCGGCTGCTACAGTAGGTGCAGGGACAGCCAACAAATCATGAGCCATACATGCTACTACTGGTTACTATGATGCATGTATCTTCCACCAGTGTAAAATATCGAAGCTCTCATGATCACATGGAAATAGATCATCATGAAGATATCTATCGAGCTCACCTGATACTTGATTATTTCGGGCATTGATGTGTTGAAACCAATCAGACCAAGAATTACTTTTTCCTGCAGTTGATGTCTCATTTCCTTGAGCAGCAGAACTAGTGTTTCCCATCTCAGAAGAGTATCCATTGAACAGGTTTCTGAGGGTTTTATCCACTTTAGCAATATGATCACCTGCAGATTCACCATATACTTGCTTCAAACGAAATTCAATAAAGCCAAACTTGAAGCAGGGATCCAAGATAACTGGAATATAGTTGGCCAAGTATAAAATGTCCCAATATTTTTCAAACTTGTTTTGCATTTCTAAAACCATAGATAAAAGGGGTGTTTTTTGCCTTAATTCTTCTTCGTCTAATACTTGTTTCACATTCCAAATCTCATGGAAATAAAGATTGGCGGTTGGGTATTTTGAACCTGAAACAAGTTCTATAGCTTTTTTGAAAACCTGCAGCAAGTTGCATACCACAGCTACTCTTTGCCACTCTACAGTTGAGGGAGAGTAAATGTAGTTGGGATCTAGGTGGCCTAACTCTTAAAAAGCATCCTTAAACGGCAAAGATGACTCTAACATGTCGCAAGTCGAGTTCCACCATGTGGCAACATCAAGTGAAGGGCACCTTCCACAATTTATCCCTAAGTCTGCAATTATTTCCTCAAACTTCTCATTCCTAGATGGTGAACCCTTGATGTATTTGACACTCTCCCTTATATTCTTGATGACACCATCAATTTCTTGTAGTCCATCTTTAACGATGAGATTAATTACGTGAGCAGCACATCTCACATGAAAGATGTTACCACTTGAATGCAGCATATGCATCTTTACCAAATGTCCTTGTAGGAAGTCCATCATTGATTTGTTAACACTCGCAGTATCTAGTGTAATGCTACATAGTTTCTCCTCAATATTGTAAAACCGTATAGTCTTTAACATTACACTATAAATATTGAAACCATCATGCGGTGTTTTGATCCAACTAAATCTGATTATTTTCTTTTGGACCTTCCAGTTGGCATCGATGTAATGGCAAGTTACACAAATGTAGCTAGTTGTATGATTACAAGTCCAGATATCAGCTGTTAATGAGAATCTACAGTTGGAATCCCGAAATTCATCTCTGAGTGTTGACCTATGGTTCTTGAAAGCTTCAATACAATTCTGCTTAATTGTAGTCCTAGAAACAGACTCAGCAAGTGGATTCAAACTGATTGAATAACTACGAAATCCTTCGTACTCAACAAAGGAGAAAGGGAGTTCATGAAGAACTATCAATCTAACAAGCTCAGCTCGAGTTTTCTTTGGATCAAACTTCCAATCTGTGACAAGGGCTGACTCTGTAGATGGTACAGAAGATTTTAATTTCTCAACCATATCGACCATTTTAAGCCTCGCTTCACAGATGCCCAAATGCCTAAGCATGTGACTATTCCCAGAGTTACATGTTGCAGAGAATACCTCATTGCAGTGCTTGCATCGAGCTTGTACAACCTTTCCTTGGCGATAAATTGGCTCCTTATCAATCCAAATATCAGATCTCAACTTGCGTGATTTACTATGTGCTAAAGTGGAATCTGTATCATTAATGTAAAAGAAAAATTCAGATTAGCTTAGTTACATGTAAGCAAGAAATCATGTGCAGAAATGATGACACAAGTATTGTTAAAAACAAATACATAAGAACAGAAAGCAATGGCAATTACCAGAAGGGGGTGATACAACGGGGGGTGAGGATGGCAATACTGGAGGGCTCCTTGGATTGCGTGAAGACCCCTGCCCAATCAACACAGGAGACACCATCAACCTCAGTATTGGAGACCTTGTCACAATAGGAGACCTTGTAACCATGGGAGACCTTGTCACCATTGGAGGCTTAAATCTCTTTGCAGCTTGTTTTTGTTGATTTGTTTCTGAAGGCCTCCTCTTCAGTGGAGATGTTGAAGGCGCGTTCTGTTGACTTGCCGATGTAGAAGCCTTTGACCTTTTATGCTTTGTGCTGGAAGAGCTAACCAATGCTGATTTCTTTGAAGAACCCCTAGCTTTTTGTTCAGACTGCGACATGGTTGTCATTGTTGCTGTGGTAACAGGGCTGAAGTATAAGAAGAGACAAAATTAGTCATCTAAGAACCAAAAGTCAACACAAGGCAACTTTTTTCCAATCTAAAATCCATCTACAGCCTAAATGGAGAGGTGGCGGGAGAGGCAACACTAATCTTACCGTGGGGGCAGGATGTGGAGTGACGACGAGCTGATGGTGCGCGAGCCTGATGGATCAGGGATTTGCTGCTCTCTTGCTACAGAATGGGGTTGGGGCAGGATAGGAGCCATTGCCCTTTTTGCTGCAGTGGGGTACGTTTGTTGATCCTTCGATGAAGGCCTTTTACGCTTTGTGATGGAAGAGCTAACCAATGCTGATTTCTTTGAAGAACCCCCAACTTCTTGTTGAGACGGTGACATGCCTGTCACTTTAACAGAGCTAAAGTATAAAAGGAGACAATATCAGTCATTGAATTGAGTAAAAAATAGAAAAAAAAAACACCATAGCATAAAAGGAAAAAAACATTGTTGCAATATATGTGAGCAAGTATCTGGTGATACTGCAATGTGAAAAAAAATCAAATGATACTAAAACATATGTGAGCAAGTATCTAAACATTCTCTTAGCTGAAACTGAATGTGCAAAATTAAATTTCAGATTGTACCAACATTAATGAAGCAGCTGATGCAATGCTACTAGCAAAAGGAGCAGGGCCATAAAAACAAAATTGTAGAAGACATAACAAGTTTCATAAAGGTTAAAAGTTTCGTAAATGTTAAGTAGCATGTCTTATCTAAGATAAGAAAACATCAATCTTGGATAAAGGCAATAGGAAACATCTTTTTGTTCTATATAGATGTACAGGAGTATTGGCTTCCATAGAAAAGCTTGTAGAAGAATTTATTATCTTTCTGTTATGGACGTCGTTGGGATGGGGAGAATTGAGGAGGAAGAGACTGCGCGTGCTACAGTACCCGCGCTACAGTACCCGCGCTACAGTACCGCGCGGGTACTGTTCACGTCGGCGAGAGGTGGAACGACCGGCGGCTAGGCGGCTAGGGTTGTGAGGGGGCGCTGGGAACGCCGGCCGCGGGGCTTCGCCCACGGCCGGCAAGAGAGAAGGTTTTTCCTTCTAATCTCTTGCTTGGTTAGATTGATACATCTCCTCTCCTTATATAGAGAGGATTTCTTGACTTACGAGCAAGGCTTACTTGACCCCTAAGCAAGCAACTAATTAACCCTAATGGGCTAAGGCCCAATAGGCCCTTGACTCTTCTAACACTTTCAGTTTTGCCTTAAAAATGGATTAAATTGTATCAGACCCTGATTCTTCAACTGAATTCACACATTGAACCCATCAAGTATGCATACATTATTTTAAAAGGAAAAACAAAGCACTAATGTAAACGAGATTACATACAGCTTCACCATAATCTGCATTCCTCAACATCTATTGAGACAGAAAGAAGCATATGCATGTATAAGCATATGCTAGTTCATGTTCCTGTCGGTTTGATCAAGATGAATGCAGACCCACTTAGCAGTACACAGTTGCTTTCCCTAGCAATACACACTGCTTTCCCTAGCAGTACACAGTTCAAGAGGGAAGATAATGTCTTTCAAACTATTCGTACTGCAAGTCTATATGAACCATGTGGGCAGCAGTAGTACGGCCTCGAATCAATTGAAGAGAAGTCAGGAAGACGAGGCGAACGTACCATGTGGGCTGGCGCGCGGGCGAGCTGAAGGTGTGGGTGTCAGGTGGATCTGGACTGTGCTACCCTCCTGCTGCAAAATGGGGTTGGGGCGGGGAGGATCCAACATTGGCCACGGGGGCGGACTGGAGACGTCGATCCAGAGCTCCTTGAGGTAGGGCGGTGGCCATGGCAGCTGGCGGCTTACTTATCAATTCCATTCCGGTACCAGCCGGAATGACCAGTATATCTCATTCCACCAGCCAAGCTGGAAGGGAAATTGCTTGATTTAGTACCGGATAAAATGCTGGCCATTCCGGTGCTTTCTGTCAGTTCCGGCCGGAATACAAATTCCAGCTGTGCCGGTACCGGACTCTTGGTCTGTCCTAGGCTCAAAAGTTTTCATGCTCTGTGCATGCATGATGACGCTTTGGACGGCATGCTGACTGAGGCCTCACAGGTGGCATACGCAAAACACTATTCTATCTACACTACACTAGTGCAGGTACAGTCAAAAGCACTCATGTGTTTTAAGTGCACCTAACAACTGGATTGAATGAGTATTTTTTAATAAACATGTATATTTTTATATGTACAAGCTATATATAAATTCATAAGCATGCCACCGTATGGTTGAAAATAAATCAATTCGAGCTGTTTTATATATATTTGTAATATAAAAATATTGTTTATAATTTTCCGGAACGGTACACCGGTATTATCCGGTACCGAAACATCTCGTACCAATATGCAAACCGGAATGATCTCCGGAATGGTATTTATAAGTATGGCTGGCGGTGCTCACCAAAAGACAAGTGAAGAAGATTAAGCAGATTAGAAGAACAAGAAAGAAGGGAGAAGGAGAACGAGCTGCAGATGAGTGGTTCTCATCGGAGGGATGCAAGACCACCGTCGTCACTCTGAAGCCGGCACTTCCCTAGCGTCTGCGCGGCGGATGCAGCGTCTATGCGGCGCTCTGCTCGCTCGACTGCTCGTGCTAGGGATGCGGCTTTGCGGCACGACGCAGGTCCTGCAGGGCATTGGCAGGCTGAAGCAGGCGGCCCGTTTGAGCAACGTAGGCTTTCCAGGCTGGATTGCTTCGGCCCGCATCACTTGAAGCAGAAGCCCGCAGCATCCACAAGGGCTGTTTTCGCAGGCGGGCCAAGCAGGCTGGCAGGTCGGCCCGCACCTGCTTGCACCCCTACTGATGGGGATGCTGGTGGCAGCTCCATAAGATCCTTGATGAAAAATTCCTCCGGTGTGGTGGCCATGGTGATCAATGGTAGTGCGGTAGCCATTATATATATCGTAAAGATAACAACATAAGACTTTTGGTCAATGATCCCTACAAATTAACAGAGTGCAAAAGACAATGGCTGACTGTATTTCCAATGCTGCTCGGATGGGTACATGATGGCTCACGATATTTCCAAAGCTGCTTGCATAATGGTTGCAAAAGCTAGGTATACACAGGGCAAAATAACACTTTGGAAAGATCATTGTAACAACCACCATTTAAATAAGCCTTCACAGCTAACGTAAAGTAATAGTAAACAAAAAAAACTGAGAAATAGAGGAGCAGAATTTGAACGCCAGCAATAAACAGCGTAGTTAGGTGTTTATAATTGTTGGCAGATGTGAAAGAAAATGAAGCACGGACATGAAATGCCAATATTCAAGAAACGACTATTGAGCTATGCAATATTAGTTAGTATAGAAAATGAGTAAGCGCAGATCAGCTGTGAGACTAATTGGGTTCTGCTGGAAACAGACGCCATGAAAGGAACCGCTTTCCGACTGCCATGCACCAATGCAAAAGATATTTTATTTGTCGCAACGATCTCTCTCTTCGCGGTGTTTACAATACTGTTGGCCATGTTTGGTAGAATGGTCAAAAAGAGCTTTTCAAATAAAACAAAAGTACATGGAAAAAAAACGTGGCGACAAATGGCTGTAAAAAACATACCGTTTGCCTTTTGGTCTCAGTTTATTTTGGCTAATATACAACTTATATAGAAGCTGTACCAAACAACCCATTATCACATATAGGCCTCGTTTAGATTGCGGAATAGGGGTGAAAAACACTGTATCAGAATTCCTGTAGCATTTCGTTTGTATTTGGTAAAAATTATCCAAATTTTGACTAACTAGGCTTAAAATGTTCGTCTCGCAAAGTACAACAAAACTGTACAATTAGTTTTCGATTTCATCAACATTTAGTACTCCATGCATTTGCCGATATTTTGATGTGACGGGGAATCTTCTTTTTGCATAGTGAAATTTGGGGGGGAGAATTGGGAAACTAAACATGGCCATATTGTCATCAGGGCCGTCCATAGGGGCGCGCGGGCGAGCTGTGCGACGGTAAGGGGCCCCAAATTTCTAGGGGCCTCAAAACTAAAGCTCATCAGTATTCAATATTCAATACTTTGTGCTGACGTTTCTGTGCGGAGTTCATGATAAGTGCCTGTGCCAACTCTAGGAATCGTTACATTTCTTCTTATTCTGCACAATATAGTTTCATCCATGTCGTCTGTCCGTCCATCTAACTACTCCGTCCTGATCTGCCCGTTGAGTCACGTCTCTGCAAAGTAGCTAGGGAATGTCGAGTCCAGTACTCGACTGCAAACGTCAAAGTGCAAATTGCAATGTGTCGGCGAGGGACACTGGGAGAAGGTATATTAGCAAGTGTCAAACTATATATGGAATACCGTAGTGTAACAGATCCCTTAAAAAATTGAGGTGACTGGTACTTAGAGGCTAGCACCAAGCAAGCAAGTAGCCTAATTCTAAGGATATGTAGGTAATTGACTGTTTGCCTTGTATTCTTGCAGAAAACATTTTTTTTAACTACTCAATGCTATATAAGTTGGCGCTATACAATATTGTATATGATTATTGTTCTTTATTTTTTAAGACTCTTAACTCCAAGAGTTTCCTAAATTTTCCTCCTAAAAACATCATGTTTTCCAGCTCCTAAAAATATATTGAGAGAAAAAAGAAGCCCACCTCTAATAGTACCCAATATTCCACTCTAAAAAATTAAAATTTGGTCCCACTTGAGTATTTTTTTTTTTTTTTGCAGCAACATTTTTCCACGCAAGAGTCATCGACGCTGCCGCCGCTCCTCATTCCTTCGTCGTGCCCCAGCGCCGTGCAGTTCCAGCCGGCCGTGGCCACCTCCCAGGCGGCCGTGGCCACCTCCCATCCACAGGCCGCCGGCACCACCTCCCAGCAGGCCGGCCATACCTCCCGACCTTGAGCCACAGGCCGCCGGCCACCAGTCAGGCAGCTAGCCATCAGCGGAGCAGCAGTATTTGCCGGCCAATAGCAGTTCAGTACCATCAGCAGAGCACAGTACCATGAAGCGGCCATCAGCAGAGCACAGTAGCATGCAGGCAAACAGTAGTACAGTACCATGCAGCAGGCAAGTAGTCCAATGCAAAAAAAAGCTGCTGGCTGCCGGCCACCAAGACAAGCTAGCAGCAGACGAAGATGGCGCGTAGATGGTGTAGCTCTTCATCCGCTGGAAGATGGCGCGGCTGGTCAGCACGGCGCTGATGATGACGCTCAGGCCGGGCTCCGTGACCACGATGTCCGACGTGGCCCGTGCCGCGTCCGTCGCGTCCGCCACCGCGATCCTGATGTCCGCCTTCTTCAGCGTCGGCGCATCGTTCACGCCGTCGCCCGTCATCCCGCAGATGTGCTTCCGCTCCTGCAGCCGTATCCACGAGAGCTCGGGAAGAAGGGAGCCGTGGCAAAATAAATCACGGGAAGAAGGATGCCATGCGGGAACATCGTATCCGCTTGAGCTCGCGTCCGCATAAAGTTACATAGAACGGGGCAATATTTTCGAAGTGCGTAAATTTTAGGTGGAAGTATTAGAAGTCATTGGAGAGAGTTTTTTCTCATCTTTCTAAAAACTAAGGATCAGGAGGAGGTTTAGAGAACTCTTGGAGATGCTCTTCGGGCCTATTTTAGAGTTTGGAACAGGGCCATAACTTTTGCCAACATGGCCCTTGATTATCATTATCTCCTTACAAAACTATGAGAAAAACAATAACTACACGTACAGGGAAACTTTAGTTACATGCAGTGATGAAAACAATACGGATATTTTTCAACCATAGTCGAGACCGAATTCACTTAGAGGGGTTTAGATCTGTCCGTATCCGAGTCCGGATATTCAACATCCGATACCGTATTCGTATCCGAATACCCAAATCACATATTTATGATGTCGATATCCAAATGTATGCTATCCGACATGGTTGATACTATCCGTATTCGAATCCGAATCCGAACAAAAATACGAAAACAAATGTGATATCAGCGATATCCGTCCGTATCCAATCCGTTTTCATCGCTAGTTATATGAATGTGGACTGAGTTCTAGATGGGATCGTTTCTTTGTACATCAAAGGCATGTCTTTGCTGTTTTAGATCCTAGCGGTGTGTATTGGTGTGGCTTTGTATGGGCTCTTATTATTCTTTTTCTCTTAGTATAATGATATTTAGCTCTCCTTCATGTTTAAGAAAGAAAAAACAATAGTTCAGAGTTTGTAAGGTCAATCACAGCCACTAGTACAGAAGTGATTTTTTGAGGCGCCTCACTTTTGTAACAAAAGTGATTGTCTTTGCACGCCGTCACTAACCTTCGTGGAAAGCACTATAGCTATACAACCGTTGCTAGAAATTAATTTTTAGATGCGGTTCCATTAAGAAATCCACCTCTAAAAATGTATTCATTTTTTAGGAACCGCCTTTGAAAATGCTATTTTCAAGAACGGTTGCTTTTGTCAACAGTCTCTGAAAATGAGTGATTTTTAGATGCGGTAATATTAAGTCAACAGTCCTTAAAAATAGCTACATCACAAATAAATTCATATCTTTTTTAAATGAAGTTGGATGAAGACAAAATTTATATCAATATTGTAGGGCTCGATGAGATCTAAAACTTTGTAGTTAATAAAATTTTTGTTTGAAATCATTTAGAGTTCCAAATATATAAATTAAGTTTCAGATTTTGAATTTCAAATTTTGAATTTTTCAAATGACCTTGGATGGAGAAATGTTCTATATCAAAGTTGTAGTCCTCGATGAGATCTAAAACCTTGTAGTTGAAGTTTTTCTCATTTAAGCATCGCAGAACTAAACACAAGTGATTGTGTGGTGCAATAGTAGGGAAGGAATCGTGCGAGGGAGAGGTTGTGGGTTCGAATCTCGGGTGTTGGCACTTATTTAAAATAAGTGAAAAATAAATCTTATGAGCTATGGCCAGTCCTCAACCCTTCGAGCTACATTCAAAATACTTTTTTATTTTTATTAGACTCTAAATGAGTTTTAAAACATTTTGAAAATTATTTTTTAGAGACGGTTGACTTAAGTCAACTGCCTCTGAATGTCCAGTCCTCAGCCCTTCGGGCTACATTCGAAATATTTTTCTTATTTTTATTAGACTCTAAATGAGTTTTAAAACATTTTGAAAATTATTTTTAAAGACGGTTGACTTAAGTCAACTGCCTCTGAAAATCGATTTTTAAGGGTGGTTGTCTTAAGTCAACCGCCTGTGAAAATTGAGTTTTAGAACCGTCTTCGAAAATCACTTATTTTTACAATCGTTTGCATAGTAGCAATTTTAAAACCGTCTCTAAAGATCACTTTTGACCGCCTCTAAAAAAATTTTCTGTACTAGTGAGCCAAACTATTACTACCGGTTCATGGCTTCAACCAACAGTGATATTACAACTAACAGAGATAGACGGATTATCACTGTTGGTTCCTGGCTACAACCGACAGCGGTAGGCCGCATACTATAACTGCCGGCTATAGCCATGAACCTACAGTGATAGTTTATCTATTACGGCTAGTTCGTGGCTTGAACTGCCAATGATAGGCTGTTGCACAAAAAATTCACAACTTTTTCATATGAGGTCAGATCAAGATAAGCTTTGTATGAAAATTGTGGAGATTAAGAGATTAAAACTTTGTAGTTGACAATTTTTTAATTCTAGATGGTTTACTTCTCTGTATATTAAATATAAGTTCTCAAATCAGATTTGGATTTAAGATGGTTAACAATGTCGAATGAAAACGAAGTCGACACCAAAATTGTAGTACTCCATGATACAACTTTGCAATTAACAACTTTTTCATTTGAGATCATTTAGAGTATCAAATATAAAATATAAGATTTGGAATTGTGTAGTTAAAAGCATAGCATTAGTTGTATAGTCACAAGTGTCATGTAACTCTCAGGAGAACGTGGACGCTGAGGTATTGAGCTGAAATCCTAGAAGAAATGGAACCTCCTCAGCTCCTTAGGACTATGGACAAAAACTGGGCGAGCCCAGAATGTAGATGAGCCGAATGCTCGATAGTTCCAACTTTCTTGGCTATGTCCACGCATTTCTTCTGTTTTATCTTTGCTTAGAACGCATAGAGGGTGGTTAGAGGGAGTGTTTCTCTGCTTATGGTACTATTAAACTCTCGGGACTGATCTTGTAAGCTCGTATCCTAAACAGAGACTGGAGGGGGAGATGTCCCCAACCGTTTTTCATTAAGAGGGAGCCACAGCTCCCGGCGCAATTGTGGAAAAACCCACCGAACCCTAGCTGCACCAGCGAGGGGGATTTTTATTATGCAGCACCCAGGATTCGAGCCCTGGGTGGGTGGCACCTCTACTGGATGTCCTACTACTGAGCTACAACCTCATCTGCAATAAGCTCGTATCCTAGGAAACATATTTGAGACTTATTTTGTTTCCAGCAAACATATCTTGTAAGGGGTCCAAAACGTCTTTGGTCTAAATAGAGAGCTGCTGAACGCCATGCTATATCCTTCAGCTTCATCCAGAAGAGGCCTCCTCGTTTGCAACCCATGTCGTGTGGGCAGAGAGGACACGGCCCATCCATCCTTGAAGAAGCCATTGACCATCCTGGCAAATCATAAAGTCTTTGTGGTAATGCTTCATGACCTCATCTTTCACTACCTTCACAATGCTTGATTTCAATGGCAGCTGCCTTAGGCCTGCTCGTTGGTTTCTTGTCTGCCATTGTCTATATTTCTCAGGGCGTTCCACTAGGTCCATGCCTTCACAAGAAATGCCATTAAACGCATAATATCCAAGAATGGCTTTCTCGAACACCAATCGAGATTTACTCTCCCTTGGAATGGTTGTGTCCAACATGTCAAACAGTGCCATGTAATAGAAGAGTGTCTCGCGAAACCGTGACAAGAAGGAGGAACCATATGAACGATTCATAATGCTCTGGATGAATACATCTGGCCTCATCTTCTTGATGTTATTGAGGACAGTATCCCTAGGGCTTGGAGCATCAAAGAATATGCTTTCTTCCATCAAGATGCTGAAACTAAAGAGGTCAATCACAACGAGCACCTCATCAGCGTCTCTGTGCAAGTCCATGATAGAAGTATCCTCCCAGCTTTTTGTGATTGCGTGGAACTTGAATGAAGGCAAGCCAAGCTCATTGGCACAATTCATGAGCCGGCAGCCTACTCTCTCAGTCTGCTCACCTGGGAAGCAAATAGGTGTGGGGCGGTCTATGGCAGTGATCTTCACTTCTGGCAGACCGCCTTCTTTACTCGCCAGCAAGCGAAGCAAGCCTGCCCAATGAAACCCAAAACGCATACCATAATCCACGATATGCAATCTGCTCTTACCTGCCATGGCCTGCATGATGGTCATTGCTGAAAAAATGAATGTCACATTGACGAAGCTGCAAGCTTCAGAGTAAAGGATGTGGGCCTTAAGGAGCTCCACTGCAGAGGGGTACTCTAACATAAGCAACTGCCAAAGCTGGCTCCCTGTGCCCAGTATCCGTGCCTCTAGCCCCTTGGCGAAATAATAAGCTAGCCGTTGGGTGGCGTCCCCTGTTGCTGAAGCATGTTGCTTGATCTGCTTCAGTAGCTCACGCGCTGTCATATGATCATCCGCTGCAAGAGCCTGCGCACAAGAGATCAACAACCTGCGTATGTTGACCCCATTTTTCCTCGCCGCTTTGATCCTCCTGCTCCTCCAATCTCTCTTCTCCACGTCAATGGTGACACGCTCCATGCCCTTGATGCATGTCTCATAGGCATGCAACATCATGTTGTCAAGCATCTCATTGCCACGTTTTTCCTCTAGCTCATTGATCATCATCACAGATATGTTGGTAGTTCTTACCTCCTCCTCGAGAAGGTGATCCTTATTGTACCTTTTCGTGACCCTACTATCAACAATGTTGCTTTCCCTGATTTGATTCACCAACTCATCCCTTCTGATGTTGTTGTCATTGGGCAAGAGCATGTTGGCTTCTTCCAGGTCCTTCAAGGATTCCCCAGTAATATATGTACCCTTGGATATCGGCAAATTGAGCACACTTTTATCACCATGGCCTCCATGCATGAAATCGTTGGGCCCCTCGCAGTTGTTGGTGTTAGTGCCAAGGGAAGGGGATGACAGGATCCAAGCAAAGGACTGCTGCACCTGGAGTAGCGCAGGGCGATCACTGAGGTCATCGTCAATGTCGTCCTCCATAAGAACGCGTGAGATGTAAGGGAGCATCATGTCATTGTTAGGGACATGATGTTGGACCTCATTGCTGACATTAGGCTTCTGGGGAAGGTCAAGGAAGACAGGTGGGGATGATGGTGGCTGCTCCATAAGATCTTTGATGAAGAATTCCTCCGGTGTGGTGGCCATGGTGATCAATGGTAGTGCTGCGGCACAATAACTTTTGGTTAATATATGTCATAATGAGAAGAAAACAAAACTTCTGATTTATTATCCCTACAATCAGGAGAGCAAAAGACGATGGCTGGCTGTAACCCCAATGCTGCTTGGATAGGGACACCATGGCTCACGATATTTCCAATGCTGCTTGGATGGGGACACCATGGCTCACGATATTTCCAATGCTGCTTGGATAATGGTTAGCTAGCAATACACAGGGCAGATCAAAATAATATTTTGGAAAGATCATCGTAACAAGCCCCATTTCTTTTACCTAGTGAAAATGACAAAGCAAGAAGATACAACTGCGAGTAAATAAGCCTTCACAGGCTAACGTAAATAGTGAACAGGAAAACAGAGAAATAGAGGAACAGAGTTTCAATGCCAGCAGTAAACAGCTTTGTTAGGGGTTTATATAATTGTTTGCAAATGTGAAAGAAAAAGAAGCACGGATATGATATGCCAATATTCAAGAAGTGACTATTGAGCTATGCAAAATTAGTCAGTATAGAAAATGAGTAAGCGCCGATCAGCTATGATACTAATGAGCTCTGCTGGAAACAGACGCCATGAAAGGAACCACTTTCCCAATGCCATGTGCGGACGCAAAAGATATTTTATTTGTTGCGCAACGATCTCCCTGTACGAACACAAGGTTGACAAGTACCCTTGTGTGTTCGTTTTGTGATGAGTGATTGTCAATGTGATCCACGGAGTAGGTTGAGTGGTGACTAACCCTACCATGGAGAAAGCTATGTGTGCGACATGTCTCTTGGCTTGTGTTGTGCAGGTGTGAAGCTCGGATGCGGTGGTCGACAGCGAGGTGAAGGTCAAGTAGAAACGTGTCGTGCCAACAGACCGGGAGCGGTGAAGGATGGACGTGAGGCTTGGACGGAGGGAGCCGGAGGCTGGGTGACTAGCCGTGGTGGCTGACACTTGGGACATCAACAAGTGCGAAAAAGACATGGGAGTGACGGTGTTAACCGAGTCAAGACGGTGGACGTGCGGGTCGAGCGAGGCTCAGGAGGACTTAGAGAGCTGACCGATCAAGGACGGCAGTGACACACGTCGAGGCGGGGGACGCGTATGGAGTACGCTACTCGCGAGCAGGTTTGGTGGTTTGGGCCTCAAAACCATCGGTGGCGGATTTACGAGTTTGGGCCTAAAAACCCGGGCAGAGGTTCCGAGGAGGAACGGACAGCACGTGGCGGCTTCGAAGAGTTCACGTCAAGGCGAAGCTACTGATGAGGAGGCGCGGTGGCCATCGGATGAATATATGAGACCGGGTTGGACCATAATGCCCTTAGGCTAAGTGGTTTGACTAAATTGTATCAGGGGCAAAACTGGGATTGTATAATAGTCATGTTAAATAGGATGAGGGAGCCCCATCTCCCTCACCTCCTCCATTTGCATTTTTCCTTGTTAGGGTTTCCCCCTCCCCTTAGTTGCTTGTGAGAGAGAGGTCTACTAACCCTTATGATTTGTGTAAGAACCAAGATTTCAAGTGGGAAAGGAGGTCCCGAATACTCCTTGTGTCCTCCGTGATTCGGTGGGAGAATCACTCTTTGTATTCTTGATGTATTCTTCGCGTTATTCTCCTTCCTCCTCTCGTTCTTGAGTTGATTCATCGTTTCTAGTCCATTTTGATCCATTCTTTTTTGCATTGTTTTGAGCTATGACGTGAGTTGAGCCTTTCCACTGAAAGAAATCAATCAATTCCTCGCGAGCTCGCAGATTGAGCGATTTCTTGGTCTAGGTCTCAAGAACCATTGTTTTTCGTTCCCCATCGATTTCCCGTTGATTGGCTTCAAATTGGGTGATGACCTCTTAGAGGTAGCTCTCTTACTACATTGTGATCCCGCTCACCATGTTTCATGGTAGTTGGTGAAGCTTTGGCCGCAAATCGAAAGATCGAAGTGAGGAGGCAATTTTCGGAGCTCTCTATTCTGGCTGATTCGCGATTCGCGGACTATCTAGAGTACTGTAGTGGACAGTCCGGGAGTCGGGATTTTTCTGTGCTTTCTTTGTTGCATGGTGTCCGTACTTGCGGACTGTCTGGCCCCTAAGCTCGGACTGTCCTGGGGGTACTGTAGCGGTGGTTTCAGACCAAGAACATAACTGTTTCTGCGAAGTTCGATTTGATTGTCCGGGAGCACTATAGCAGACTGTCCAGGGTACTGTAGCGGACAGTCCGCAACTCTCTGTTTTGTACTGTTTTATTCGTTTCTCGCCCGTTCGATCTCCGATTCGAGTTTCGTCTTTTGCGTTGGGTTTCTAGCGATCTAAGGAACTCATCTAGGGTGTCTTGCCTTTTGGTGGCTCGTATTTTTGTAGCTTTTGTTTGTGTGCCTTTTAGAGGTTGATTTTGGGACAGTGGTCGAAAGTTTCGAAAGAAATTTGAGGCTCTCATTCACAACCCCCCTAGCCGTTTCTGGTTCTTCACTCTGGGGTGTTTACAATAATTAACACATTTATTATCATTATCTCCATACAAGACTGTGGGAGAAACATTAACATTCGTTGTGAATGTGGACTTACTATTTCTAGTATGAATTGTTTCCTTTGTATGTCAAAAGGCGTGTCTTTTCTGTTTTGGTGTGGTTTTGTATGGGCTCTTATAGTCTTATCCTATTTTTTCTTCTTAATATAATGATATATGTAGCTCTCCCTCGCGTAGAATAAAAAAAGGAAAACATTAGTTTACATTTTATATGTCATTTATATTTATGTTCCTCTGAAACTATATCTGACGATGAGAATCCACTGTTGCTTCTTTATTGCCGCAGCATGTTGCGAAGCATGGTAACAACTTCCAACATGGTAGGTCCATATTCGGCAGATTTACAAGCGCAATAGCACCAACTTGACACATTCTGCGATCTGAGCTTAGACATGGTTTGTAAATTTAGTTGTGTGTATCAGTTAGCATGTTAAATTCATAGTAGGACTTGGGGTTTGGAAAACTAAGAAACGGTATTCGTTTTCAGAGTGCTCACTGGTTTGGCTTGCAGTAGCGGCTATGGCGATCCATCCAGGGGCGAAGACGAGGGCCCTGAGTCGGGCCCAGCACCCAGTTTTGATGCTTTTCGACTGTACCTGTTAATGGTTTAGCTAACGCCATATAACTAAACAGTAAATGCAAACCCCACCCCCCCCCCCCCCCCCTCCCTCTCCCAACCTATTGACTTTTATTCCCCCTAATCCTAATTTCTGGCTTCGCCACTGCATCCATCAGTGCGATGTTGAAAAGCTGGGACTTCTGTATCCAGTGAAGGGTCTGTTGGAACACCGTTGTAGTCTCCAAATTCTGGAGGCGCTAGAGAAGCTGGTGACACGCCCAGAACCACCGACATATAAGAATGGTGTTACCTGAACAAGGAAACCCAGAGCTGTTAGTCTGTCACCTTTGAAGAAGCACTCCCAGCAAAGCCTCGCGTGGCTACTCTAGAAGATGAAGATAGAATCATCAGTCCATCACACCAACATGGAGTATAAATTCTGTTCATAGCAGAGACTGAACCAGAGTAATGCAAAAACTGCCAGGCATCTCTTCTCTTCACGCAACATCTGTCGTTCTGGCAGGCTGTGGCATTTCCCAAACACTTCGAGCTCGCTATATTTTCCTGGCACCGTCTCAAGTAACAGGTGACTGCCTCCTGCGGCATTTACACAAACAACTACACTACAGAGCATTTCCATATTGTCAGATCAGCTATGTGCCTATATAGAGCTCTGCTTGAAACAGACAGCATGAAAGGGACCTCTGAGCAGGATGTTTTACAAATGGTGTTGTAGCGTCTGTTTTAGAAGAACTGACACCACAGATTGGTTTCCGTCAGTTGGGGAACTAATGGTGCTCAAGGCAATTTCTATTTGCACCCGAGTATTGTAGGTTCAAAAAAAAGGCCAGTAAAAAGCCTTCGGAATCGTTTCCTCAAAAAAAAATCAGAATCAACGGTGCTAGACCTTTCTGCAGTATCGTGTCTACTGTAAATCCACAATGCAAAAATACAAGAATTACCTTTTCTCTATTAATACATGTCGTGCAGCAGTTCTACTGGTGATTTCACAAAATAAAAGAAAAAGAACCACAACAACACGCAACCATAAATGCCAGCAGTCGTAGCCTGAGTGAGCAAATTCTCCAATCACAAGCAGTTTCCGAAGACCATGTTGTATCATTCAGAATTGGAAGAACCTAAACTCTAGAAAAGGCATCTGCTGCAACCCATGTCGAGTGGGCAAAGTGGGCACGCCCCCTCCATCCTTGCAAAAGCCATTGGCCATCCTGGGAGATTAGAAAGTCCTTGTGGTGGTGCTTCATGACCATATCTTTCACAACCTCTACAATGCTTGACTTAAGTGGCAGCTGCCTCAGGCCAGCCCGTTGGTTTCTCGTCTGCCATTGCCTGTACCTCTCAGGGCGTTCCACTAGGTCCGCGCCTTCGCAGCTGAGGGCATTCACCGCAGAGCGTCCAAGCACGATCTGCTCTAGCACCATTCGAGATCTACTCTCCCTTGGGATGGTTGCATCGAATATGTCAAACATTGCCATGTAGTAGAACATCATCTCTCGAAACCGTGACGGGAACGACGAACCATACGAACAATTGTAGACGCTTTGGATGAACACATGTGGTCTCATCTTGCTGATGTTGTTGAGGACGATATCCCTGGGGCTTAGGCCATCAAAGGATATGCTCTCGTCCGTCAAGGTGCTGAAACTGAAGAGGTCATTCACGACAAGCACCTCATCGGCCGCTATGTTCAGGTCCTCGATGCAAGCGTCCTCCCAGTTTGTCTTGATAGTGTGGAACTTGAACGAAGGCAGACCAAACTCATGGGCACATCTGCCGAGCCGGCACCCTATTTCCTCGATCTTCTCGGTTGGGTAGGACTTGGGCTTGGGGAGGCCTATGGCAGTGATCTTCACCTCTGGCAGGGCACCTTCTCTACTCGCCAACGAACGGAGCAAGCCTACCCATTGGTATCCAAACTGCATACCATAATCAACGATGTGTAGCCTACTCTTACCCACCATGGCCTGCATGACGGTCATCTCGGAGAAAGCAAGTGCCACCTTGTTGAAGCAGCAGGCTTCATAGTAAAGGTTGGAGGCCTTGATGAACTCCACAACAGAAGGTCGCTCTGCCATTAGCAACTCCCAAAGCAGACTCCCCGTGCCCACGAGCTGTGCCTCTAGCCCCTTGGTGAAACATTGGGCCAGCCTTTGTGTGGCGTCCCCTGTTTCTGATGCACGATGCATGATCTGCTTCAGCAGCTCCCGTGCCCTCGAGTGATTGTTCACCGCCACCTCCTGTGCACAAGAGATCATCAACCTGCGTATGTCCACCACATTGTTGTGCCTCATCTCCTTGCTACCACTATTCCTGCTTTTCTTTCCACTTCATTATTGTCACAGGTGACACGGAGATTGTCCATGTCCCTGATGCACACCTTGTAGCCATACAACATTATATCATCAAGCATCTCATTGGCCGAGTCATCCTCTGGCTCCTTGATCACCGTCATAGCTTTGCTGATTCTTATTTCCACTTGTAGATGATCATCCCTGCTATGCCTCTTCTTGACCCCGCTGTGACTGCTGCTTTACAGGCTAACGTAAAGTAATAGTGATCAGGAAAACAGCTGAGCTTGGACGCAAGCAATAAACAGCTTCAATAGGTGTTTATATAATCTTTTGCAAATGTGTGAGAAGGTACGTACAGGACGGCAGGCTGAGGCGCCGGCAGCCTGAAGGAAGGCTCTCGCTGGCCTCGGCATTTCCGCAAACACCTTACGCTCGCTCCCCTGTACACACTAGTACAGGGTACGCCAGCACCTGGGGTCTCTGGACACGTCGGCTCTGCTCCGCCTCTCGACAGACCGTAGTAAGGTGTAGAGCTCGTGCGTTGTAGACATAGGTCCCGCGCGCGAAAGCCAGAAGAGGAAGAGAACTCTCTCCTGCGACGCGCAATCTAGACCGCACGCGATCGATCGGACGGCAGGTAGGCACCCAGTGGGGTCAACGGTGTTTGAGAGAAACAGTGCGTCCAGCCGTCAGCCGCAACCGCTCCAAATCGGTTTCTCCGTCAAAATAATCCAGAATCCCATCAAAACTACTCCTTCCATCCACCGATATTTATGTCAAACTGGCTCAAATTTGATTAAATTTATAGTAAATAATATTGACAATTATGTCTTTGATTGAATTTACCATAAAAATATATTACATAATTAATTTAATGATACTTATTTTTATATCATAAATATTAGTAATTTTTTTATAATTTTTGTCACACTTTAAACCGTTTGACTTCTCAAAAAATGAGATATAAGAAGGAAAAAATAATCTAAAATTGAACTAGGAGTCAGGAATCATGTATCATGAGGCTTGGACCATGTGTTTTTTTTTTTTTTTTTTGCCACAGGCTCCTCCAGTCTACCCTCACTGCATATATCATCACTCCGCCGCTTGCTCACCAGAGCTTGCTTGGTTCTCATCGCTTAGTTGTCTCTCTCTCACTCGCTCGGTTGCAAAACTCAATCATGGCCTTTCTCAGCCGCTCACCTCGTCGGGGCTATCTTACTCAGTCTCTCTTCCCTCCTTGTCGGATAGCGGCAAGGAAAAAGAAGGACACAAAGGTCCTTCTACACTTCGAAAGGTTATCAAACATCCCGGTTCTCCATGCTCTAAAGTTTTTAGACCACAGCTTATTAAAAAAATCCTGCTTAGATTACTAAGATAAGCAATTCCAAGCCAGGCAAGGCTTGCCCGAGCGCTGCAAAGCCGAATTCCAGTCGTCGCAGTGGCCGCCACGCGTCCGGGGACACAGATGGGCACACACGAAGGGGACACGAAAGCTGCAGCCGTGTCGGTCTCGGAGGCCGCCACCATGCACGGGCGTGGTGACGCCGTGGCCTCCTTTTACCACTGTAGAGGGGTGAAAAGAAAAGGCACAAAATACCTTGCTTCAAGACCGTGGATGCAGTACCAGCCCCTAAATGTACTTCCTCCATTTTAAATTATTAGTCATTTTAGCTTTTTTATTACATATTTTTTGTTGTGTACCTAGACATAGCATGTATCTAGGTATATAGTAAAAATTATATACTTAGAAATATCAAAACGATTTATAATTTGAAATAGAGACAGTGTTTAATATAATAAGATATATAACAGCTCACCGAACTTCGTCAGCATCGATCATTGCGAAACAGTTGCCGCGACGGTTCCTCTGCAATACTGACCGCCATGACAAATCGGTTGGGTACTCGGATGTAGGGGTAATTTATTCTCCATCACAAGGATATTCCACTTGCACAGTGTATTTTGGTGGCAGAGTTGAGAGAGCAGATGTACAAATTGTGCATGCAGATGACAGTCACACAGCTAATGCTAATTCCATACAAATTACACCAGGTGCTAAACTATATCGAGCAGGGCAATCACCACCTACATGCATGGTAATAAAAGCATAAGGAGCTGTCGTCCCTCCTAAACTTCGTAGTATCTTGTCCACAACATCTTCTGAAGGACAAATATTGCCCCTGAGTACCATGAGAAATTGAGAAGAACCTGCCTGATGTTGTGGATATCAAAGGCTCAGTATGCCCTGTTTGGATCTAAGGAGCTAAAGTTTAGCCCTCTCTTTTTAACCACCTTTTAGCTCTTAAGGATCCAAACAAGAGAGCTAAAAGGAGGGGCTAATATTTAGCCCTTCATTAGCCCTTGCAAGGTAGGCTAAAGGAGGCTAAAAGTGCTAAGAGAAGACTTTCGTCCTGTTCGGCAGGCTGTTTTTTTGGTTTATAAGCCGACTGTGGCTGTTTTGCTGTGAGAGAAAAACATTGTTCCACGGCTGATAAGCCGTGCTGATAAGCTCAGCCGAACAGGGGGTTTACTCTCTTTCTCTCTCGTCTCTCTTTCACATTTTAGTCATGTATCCAAACAGTTCAAAGGGCTAAACTTTAGCTCCTTCATTTTAAGAGCTAATCTTTAAACCTAGGCTAAACTTTAGCCAAGGGGATCCAAATAGAGCCTTACAATTGTCCCACTCTCTAATCCACATTCCACTTCAACGACACTGCAAACTAGAGGAACTGGAGGCGTTCTAATGAGGAGGTTACTCCATGTATTTTAGAGTTTAATCAAGTCCAAACAGAGACACTAGAAAATAAAAAGAAAGTATCCAGCATCCTTATCATATTTTTACAACAGAGAGCGAATGCTTGCACAAAAGATATTGAGTACAACACATTGCATGACTGGCAGCGAGGAACACTTAACTAGCCACATTTTGCTATTATGCTATATATTTTGCTTCTTCTCAGGCATATATGATTGTTTGGTCAGCGTCCATGTCACTTGAACATCAGCTGAAATATGAAGAGCTTTCTTCTTCTTCGGTCAAGCACACTGCACTTGTATAGCTTGCACTTGTTGCTGTTTCAATGTCATCATCTGACCAACCCCTCACTCTGTAACTCCATGGATCTTCAGGTGGCCTAGGCACAGGTAAGGTCATACTCTCAAATTTTAGCATCATGAGAACATCTGACATAGTGGGCCTGTCAGCACGATTAAATTGGACGCACAGCAGTGCTATCTGAATGCATCGAAGTATCTCAACTATTCGAGATTCGTCAGATAGTGAGGGGTCAATAAGCTCCACTGCTCTGCCCAGTGACCATAATTTCCATGCCTGCAAAAGTCATAAACTGAAATTATTAAAAAATCCCAGTATTTAAAAAAAAACACTGACAAAATTAGGCAGAACAGAGAATAGATCTGAAAAGAAAATTTGGGGTGTCTTTAAAACAAGGGAATGCTGTTTGGTATGGAGCTCCACAGTACTGTGAGCTGCTGCATATAGGGAAACCAGATGCATGTCCTAAGTCACTCACCGAGCTTTGCTACATGGTAAAGCAGAATAACACGCATCAGTGTTTGCAGTGCATAACTATTACTGCACATTTAGATATGGTCTAGGAGCACTAGGACAATCTAGGATTACAGTTACCAAGTACTTCGAAAATTTTACTTACATAGCCAACCAAGGACGCTTGCCTCTCTGAGGCATATGTAGCGGGTAGTGCAGTTATCATCTCAAGAAGAGTTACACCGAAGGCATAAACATCGCTCTTGGTTGAGATAATATTTGTGCAAAAATATTCAGGATCCATGTAACCACTGAAAGACCAAAAAGATTGAAACCATTTAATCACTAACTCTTAGTCACGATGAACCAGAGCATTCATGATGGACAGGAGCATTAGGTTTTTCTTACCAAGTTCCTACTACTGCATCCGTTTCTTTCTCATCTTCATCAGAATTTAAGACTTCGGCTATGCCAAAATCAGTAATTACAGGAGTCATATCATGATCTAAGAGAATATTGGTTGGTTTCAGATCCCGATGAACTACTCGTACTCGGGAGTGCTGGTGTAGATAAACTGCGCCATGAGCAATTCCTTCAATTATCTGAAACCGTACAGGCCAGGCGAGTGAGCAACCTGCTCTAAACTCTGCGACAATGACAGCATTTAGAGTGGACAAATTAAGCAAAATAAAGTAAAAAAGAGTATCAAGTAAAGGGAATATTAAGGTGAAATGTACCGTGAATTTTATGGGATAAATTTCCACTTGTCATATATTCATAGACAATAATCCGATTGTCTCCTTCAATGCAACAACCCACAAGTTTAATGATATTAGCATGCTGAAGATTTCGGACAATCTGAAGCTCATTTTGAAAATCAGATACACCAGATGTATCTTCTCCTCGTCTGGTTTTAATTGCAACATGAACCCCATTTGACAATACACCCTGAAAAGGTGAAAAGAAAAGTCTAAACATCACCTGTCTATATCTAATTTTCATATTTATTCAGGTGTATTGACCTGAGGAAAATATTGTAATTTTTCGGTTGCTGAAAAAACAGAAGTATCTTTAACTCAAAATGAAGATAATACAAGCAAGTGCCACATGTACAAAATAATCAACAAAGACAAACTAGTAGGTGCATTGTCTATGTGAGTATGTGACCCAGGTGGCCAGTTGCTATACTGTGGAGGGGCTATTCCCATCTTGGTAGTATTGGTATGTGAGCGGTAACCTATAAGTATATCCCCAACTTAAGGACGTAGCTGCAGATGCTACAGATTGCACCAGAGAACCAAGCATGTACCCTACCTTGTAAACATTACCATGGCTGATTCTTCCAATGATATTGCTAGATGAGAAATTATTTGTAGAGGCAGCCAGCTGAGAGAAGCTGAAAACTGTAAAGCCTGCTGGATAAAAGAGCCATAGGATCCATACTCAGTACCAGAAAACTTTTCCACATAAGGGATTGCAGTGGTTGTGAGCTTATTTACATAACTAGCTCATCTAGAATTCATTCTAATGACGATTAAGTAGTTTTCTAGAATATTACCTATTCTTTGATGACCAATGAGACGATTGATGTATTGAGCTGTTGATGCCTCCCTTTGTACCCCCCAAACAAGCCACCTAAATGGATTCCTTATACTTGGCAACAATTCAGCATTCCCATAACCTACAGATAGGCCTACACCGGTGAGAACGGCAATCGAAGACATGACAAACCAGTAAAATAATTTAACTTTCATCATTGTACCAACAAGATTGATATCTTGGAGGAGAAAGCATTTATCATTTTTGTAACCAACATAGTTGGACAAATATGACATCAGAGAATTCGTGGTTTTAAACAGAATATTTAAAAATATGCTATTTTACTTTAAAGACCTAATTCATCCATAGAAATTGCCAATGGAAATACCTTCTTGCTGTTGCCCAACTGAAAGTGACTCAGTTCCTTCTCGAACTTCTGCTGATTCATTTTCATCAAAAGCACTTGCTTCGGACCTGAACATTGTTTGTAACTCATTAGTGAAAGCTAAAAATTGAGTAATTTGAAACAAAGAAATGGCAATCATACTTTCCAGTTCAAATCTATTAAGGCTATCTATGTAAGAGAAGAACTGTGATTCTAGAATGGCCACAATCGTGCTGAACAAGAGGATCAGTACTCGTGATTCTACAGAAAACCTTTGACTTGTGACATGCATAATTAATCCATAGTTGGTGCAACAGTTTAATCAGAACGAATATATTCTCTATAGTATTAAAGTCTTCCTAAAACAATGTTCAACAAATGGCACTAGACAAATTAAATTAGTGGCACCTTTAACTTTGCTTTGAGCAACATCCTTGTACTCACTCAACACATGATGTAATGTAAACTCTGTGAATAAGATGCACAAATGTGGCGTCATGTCGAGGAGGAAATGCATATAATAAAACCATACCGAGCATCAGCACTTAAATTACTGGTAAATGACCCTAGAGCCTCTTCTGAAGCCTGAAATAAAGAGATCATCATCTTAGGAGATTAGAACCATCATATGGAGAACAGATGTTGTTCCAGAATGATGTAGTCGATCCCATTTGTGGTTTGAAATAGCAAACTCAGTCTATTATAATACTACTTCAAGAAGAGCATAGATGCTGTTCTAGAATGATGTAGTCGATCCTTTTCCTTTACAAAATTGATCACTAATATGAGTGAAAACATTAACATCTCAAATGAAAGTGGTCATATAATAGATTAATTACAATAGTTACTTTCATGTTATTACAAATTTAGGACTTTAATAGTACAACATTATAAAGGTAACAGTCAAAGGAGTTTTTTAAAAATAGCCTTGGTTCCTCAAAGGACAAATAAGGATTAGTGTAGGGTTTATTTGTACTCATACAGTATTCAAGATACCGATAACCATGGTTAAGTTGATCCCAATTCCCAAGCATAAAGCTAGAATTTTCCATTGGAATAATGTAGAGTTTTGTTAAGGCAGCTCAAAATTACTCTATCAGACCATTATGTTAATCATGTCTCAGAACTTAAATGTACGTCCTGCTTAGTAAATTTACAAATGACATGGTTAACTTTCCCTATGAACCCACAGCTAGTTTGTATTTACTGAGCAGATAACCTAGCTAGCAATGCTGTATAGCCAATATAAATTGCCAATTGTAATGCTGGGACCTTGTCTCTACAGAAATGTTGAAAAAATTTCAAAGAGGAGTTAGCCTAGCTAGTGCACAGAGCAAAGCCATCCATGAAAGAACTTTAGTTGTTTGGTCCAGTAGTAGTTGTTCTTGACATTTTTGTTAGGATCTTTTTCTGAGTCTACGTCCTTTGCACATGTACATATTTTATCCTCTCTTTTATTGATAGAAAATATATACCATGGGCTTCCATACTGGTTCAATCAAGAAACAAAAATATAGGATAGTTAGGAAATTATTTTTCCACATCATATACACGTTACATATTCGACCAAAGCTCCAAAAAGACTTCCTGATGAGGAGTGATCCTGCCATCTATGCAAACAACTAGATACAGATCAAAATTTGGTTCATCTAATAGGATAGAAAAAAATATTAAGACAATTATAAACTGGCCTTTCACGCCTTTAACTGAGTCACTTCAATACGCATTCACTTTAATGAAGTCATGAGCTTTTATATTACTATTTATTTAGTTTCTAGACCCTGTTATGATTGGTGTGCGTGGTTATATGTTTCTACAAAATACTTAATTTACCAGAAAGGGGTCCTAGATGCGTTCTACAGCTTTGAAATGGAGATGTAAAATCAAGAGCAACAATAGGAACAATACACTTTCATATGACTAATTCAGCATCTTTACCTGGGGCTGGGCACCTCTGCAAAATCTGTTCATAAAATATCGGGTGTCGATGTGGCTCATTAAAGGGAAGATACGGAGATATGAATCAATTTTATTCCGTACATCGCGGAACTGTTGAGCCCGATTTCCTGCCATGAAGAAGCGGTATATGGTGTTGCTCCTCTGGCAGGATGTGACTAGCATGTACGCTTGCCGGAGTGTGTCCTTCAGTCCATCTAGTGGTCTACTAATCTGTGGGGAACTCATCATCCCTGGCTGCTGAAGCAGCTGTAGTAGGTCGCTGATTATCGTCACATGGTTTGCAAGCTGCCTGCACTCCTCCCTGTTCCGCTGAGCAGTTTGCACAGCCTGGACGATCATCAGGATCAGCCCACCAGCGTCAAGTCCTGACAGTTGCACGACAGTGGCAGCTTGGCCCAGACCACTCCACAGGACCATCGTGGATGCAGCGCCTGTTCCTGCACACATATATAGAGAATGTAGCTAGGTGACTAAAGTCCATCTGATCAAAGAGAACAACAAAGGTTTGTGGAGCTGCTCGGTGGAACAAACCAAGCACTAACCTTTTTCGTCACTCTTTTACTTCAGCTGATACCCGTGTGTGCAGGCTACAATGCGCTCCATTCCTAAATATTCAGCATCGCCCAGGCTCCTGGACACACAAGTAGCGATTGACAGTGACAAAGTTTACTAAAATTGATTAGGAAACCGGTAGAGGGAGGCGTTTGGTCACTTACTCGTATATCATAGTCTTCAACACTATATTGTTCTGAGTCAACAGGTAGGCGTTGAACGAAATTTCCGAGTAGATAACGGATAGGCACTCCCCAACGAGACTTCAGTTATCCAAGATTCCAACCCGCGCCGCCCCGCGGTCCGGCGAGTAAACAAGGTGCCACGATCACCGCAGGACGTGCAGGAACCCGTCTAGATTATTGGGTTTGATGGGCACAACCGCACAGCATTTCTAATTCACCGCCACGCGGAGCTCTCCGGCTGAGGCATTTCCTCAAACATCTTCTCTGCTCTGCCCTGCCCTCCCACCACGGAGCCGCTCGGCTCATCCGGGTCCACGCGAGGTGGGTTGTCCCCGCCGCCGAGGCTCGCGGCGCCTCAGCGTGGATGCCGTGTAGGTGGCCAGCAAGCCCGCGCCGCGCCGGCGAGGCGGGGAGGAGGAGCGAAGGGAGGAGGCGATGCCCGCGGCTGTGCAACGGACCCCATTTTCTAGGACCGTTTCCTGCCTTGTGGATAGAAAACAGATTAGGTAGGCCTTGGGTGGGTTAATTGGGCCAACATGTGACCGGCCCAAATAATTAAGAGCCCAAACCAAGGTAAAGGGAATAGCAGCTGTCTTCTGGCGAAAGATCAAATGGAATTGTTTGCATTATTTTCGATCATCACACGGATATGCAAACGCTATAACTATAACCATGCACCCATGACCCAATGAACAAACCTCCTATCATAGGCAATAGGCCTACGAATAAGCCATTGAAAGTACTTACATATGTGCAGATTTTATGAGATTTGTTGCTAAATTTAATTATCTTTGTTGATAAAAATGGTTCATTCGTTCCTCTCCATCCACTTGAGATTTTTTTTTCCTCAAACACGTGGAACGTTAGGAAAAAATAAACGAATATTTCCGGTTCAAGCTCGAACTTTACATGCACGTGTTCCCTAGGTATATCCTGATTATTTTTTATCATCCACCGGTTTTAGATGCTACCGTGTTTGGTAACACGACATGGACCCAAGAAATTGGTGTTATTTTCTAAAAATTTTGTTAAACTTAAGATTATTTGATTTAAGATAACTCTAAAAGATAATTTAATTTAAATCTAAAGGAGTACTTAGCAAATTTAGGGACTCAAAACTACAAGTAAAAAGTTCGATGACCGAAATAATACCCCTGACAAGTTGTATTATGAGCAAATATACTCGTGCGTTGAAACAGAATGTTCAGCTAATTGTGTGTTTATCTGCACGACTTGCAGCTTGGAGATTTATTTAGCAATCATATCATGCTTTTCAATTTGTCTGAGAATCAAACTTTGTAGTATGATTAGACGCCGGCTGCTCTAATTCCTATGGATATATAAGGTTTAATAATTTACCAATAATTGTGTCATGCATTTCAATTCATTTTCAGATTGGACTTCAAACTCCACACCATACATGGACACTTAACATAAACGGGTATGTGAAGAGTAGTGTAGAGATTAATCAAAATAGGAGCCAGGATTGGTGATTGGCTATCCGCGATTGGCACAGACAGAAAAAGTGCATAAGACACAGGGCATGCAAAACTGATTTAGATTCTAGACTTGTATGGCTTTAAATTATTGGGGGATTTTTTTATGCAGCACTAAATTATTTTATTTTAGTTATATGATTTTTTTGTAGTATTGGATTATTGGTTTGGTAAATTGAAATACTATATAGTTCTCTTGCGGATTTCTTGAAACATTAAGATGGGTGGTGATATTGCCTCTCTTTTTTAGAAATATGTATCGAAGCAGAAGGCGCAAACCTAACAGGAAGAAGTAATAGTAACGTATTGTCCATCAATTATTATGCATATGTAATATTCTCTCCATCCCTAAATAAATCAATTTCTAGAATCCGTGCCAGTCAATTTTTTTAAAATTTGACTAACTTTATATAAATGAGTAACATCATATATGACATAAAATGAGCAACTTATGAAAATATATTTTATAATAAATCTAATGATATTAATTTGATACCATAAATCTTAGGGACCATTTGGATCCCTTCATTTTGGAGGAATTGAAATCTATTTAATGGATTAGACTATTTGGCTTGAAATTTGACGTTCCATAACTTTTTCAAGCTCACAAATAAGCCTATCTCAAATTCATAGGATGTAAGATAGAAATAGATACAGATCATTATGCTATAATTCTACTCTCTAACTTATAGCACACTCTTCAACTCGCTTTCCTACAATAGAAATACAACATATAAGTGTGTCTCTTGTATGCCTAGCAATAAATATACAAATATATTTCATATACAATTATATTAGCTTAATTAATCTATGTCTAAATTGTAATTATTAGAATGGATTCAATTCCAAGGATTCAAACGGGCCCTTAATGTTTTTTTCTAAACATTCGGTCAAAGTTTAAAAAGTTTGAGTTAAGACAACTCTAGAAATCTATTTATTCAGGGACGGAGTGAGTATTTCAATTCTATGTTGAGAAAGATATATTCATCTATTTTATGAAGGTCTTATGTTCTCTTTATTTTTGTTCAATTTTGTTTCATAATCGATATACTTGTATACCAACATGCTATATTTGTAGTGGTTAAAAAATTTGTACAATGGGCCACCCTAACCACAAACCTGGTTACTTACGCCACTAGGACACTAAACTTGTATGGGTATAGGAGAGTGGTGGGCCATGAAAACACTTGGTATTCCAATTCATTTTAGGATCATACACCACACCAAGTTTGGACACATTACTCTAACTTATACACAGGCACGAGATATTAAATATATCAAAACCTTATGTCTCGTACGGTTCTGAGCTACAAAGACAAAGAAACATTTCACTCTTAAATATTAGAATTAGGAGCAATATAATACCATGATCCTCTAGCAGCATTATACAAACCTGCATTGACAGCTCCGATCCACCTTGCTCAAGCCAAATAGAAAGACAGGTGGCCACCACATTGTTACTTTCGACGGTTTTTACTGTGTCCAATAGTAATCGAGATAATGAAGCTCATTGGGATCATAGGTTTCTCCCAGATGCCAGAAGCCAAACGGTGTGGAATTAATCAAGGATGTCCCTGAAACGTAAGTGGGAGGAGGTGGGAGAGCACATCGTGTCGGTGGCGGTGGGTGTCATGGTCGGTCGCGCCATCTCCACCGTGGTTGACAAGCTCGAGCGCCGAGAGGAGGTGAACGGCGAGGTGGAGCGGCTGGACACACTGGTGACTATGGTCCGTTACGCGACGGGTGCAGCAGAGGGCGTGCACATCCGCAGTTGGTGGCTGCACCACTAGCCAGGGCAGCATCCAAGGAGACGGCGGGCAAGGAGGAGGAGGTAGGTTGCTGACGGATTGGGATTAGAGAAGGAGCGGCGGGGGCGTGGGTGGCCGGGGGCCAGGGCGGCATCGAAGGTAGCGGCAGGCAGGGAGGAGGAAGAAGAACAACGTCCGAATGCTGCCGTCCGTCTGAATGTCCGGACGCTAGCTGCGCCGTAAAAACTTTACATGCATGTGCTCCCTAGCTATATTCTGTTTAATTTTTATCATGCACCGGTTTTAGATGCTAATGCTACCGTGTTGGGTAACACAATATGGACCCAAGATTTTTGTTTTACTTTTTTATAAATTTAGTCAAAGTAAAATTATTTGACTTAAGACAACTATGAAAATTGATTTGATTTAAAACTAAGGGGGTACTTAACAACTTTAGGGACTCAAACTGCAAGTAAAATGTTCGAGGGCCGCGATAATACCCCTCCACAAGTTTACCTTTTATACCTTTTATATTACACAAGCAAACATACTAGTGCGTCAAGACGTTCAGCTTGTTGTGTGTTTATCTAGACGACTTGCGCAGAGCCGGTCGAACATGTAAGCGTGCTTGCATATTCTGATGCCGCCAAGTGCTTGTATCACCTTGTGCGACTGGTGGGCTAATGACCAATACGATCAGAACGCACAAACACCAATGACACGGATCGGCGGAGCTGGCGCAACCGGCCGGGGTGCAGTGCAGTGCATGACCGGCCAGGGCACAGCCTGAAACGCTGAAATCATCGTCAGTCACCAGTTCTTGTGGGCACGACACTTTCAAATCAAGCAACGGGCGGCGCCACCGTCTCAGGCCATTGTCTCAGGCCACAACAGTAAACCCTTGGCTTGTCTTGACGGCAGCGGCAGCCGGCAGGCGTCCATGCCCGCTACGGCGGCTTCTATTCTTCGACCGCACGCCGCTGGCTAACCGAACAGCGGCGGCAGCACCTTGAGCCCGAGCCTCCAGTGCAGACTGCAGAGCCACCAGCTAGTACAGACTACATAGAGTGTGTTAGGTTGGATGACCAACCCCTAGCCTGGCTCCTTGGAGCCAATTTTGACGTGTCTGGTTGTCTGAAAATGAGTTGGAGCCTAGCTAGAGCTGGCCATCGGTTCCCCTAGAGCCTGGCTAGCAAAGAACGACCAAATCAGCCGTTTTTCTCGGGCCAGGCCTGAGCCAGCCTCAACGCTGGTTCCTGTCACCGCTCCGGTCATTCCCCCGCTGGTGCTCCTCCTCCTCCACTCGTCCGCCTCCGTCACCACCATCGTGCCACCGCCACAGGTGCACCGCACTGGCGGCGACGGCACCCTTCTTCCAGGCGCACGCCTAAGTGGCAGAACAGGGCCCGTGCCAAGGTTGCCCAAGTCGCGGCGTGAGGTGCTGACCAGAGCAATTCGTGGCAGGCGGTGCTGGCCATCCACCACGACGAGTCGGAGCAGTTCGCTACGGGAGGTGCTGCCCGGAGCGGTTCGCGGCGGACGGTGCTGGCTATCCACCACGACGAGTCGGAGCGGTTCGCGGCGGGCGGTGCTGTCTACATGTTACATATGTTTGCAATGGTTTTCAAGTACTTTTAAGTGTTTTTGCGGATGTTTCAGATGTATTTCGAGTGTTTCATCTGTATTTTTTTTTTATGTTCCAAATATTGCATCTTAATGTTTCAAAAGTATATCGGGTATTGCACGTGGAATGCACGTGAGAAGCAACACGAGTGGTCGCTCGTGGTGCGCAACGTTCGCAGAGCAGGCCCGCGTGGCTGCGTGAGACACAGATGTGGATGAACAACGTCCAGCCGCACGTGGGCCCATGCGTGGACGCGGCGAAAACGGACGGTAGTCGCTGGCGTTTGGACACTGGTGTCTGTTCGGACGTCATTGCCGTTTCAGAAATCGAAGAGCCGATCAGTTTGTTGCAAAAAAAAAAACGACAAATTCGGTGTTGGTTTTCTCGTTCGGATTTCGATTCCTCCTAACAAAACAGGCATACCAGCTAGCACCACGCTGCTGGCCATGGCGCCAACGTTCGACGGTGCTCGCTGGCCGCTGCGTCGGAGTCGGACGCGCAGATGCACTGTGCTCCAGGTTGCATGCAGACTACGGAGACTCGCTGCCTCAGCCTCATGTAGATCCGCAGCCACGGACGTTGGGCTCGGCGGGTCCACGGGTTTTTCTATTTTTTAGTTTTTTTATTTGATTAACCGAGATGGATGTTTAAACCGCCTCGGTAAAGATTTGATTTATCGTGACCTTTACACCGAGGAGGTTCTTATGCCCATCTCGGTAAATCTATTTTGCCCGCCTCACAAAAGTTTTTAGTAGTAGTGGCTGGCTACCCACCGCAGGCCGAGTTTTTTTTTTAATGGTACTCATTTTGTATTATAAATATTAGATTTTTTATAACTTTAGTCAAAATTTAAACCATCTAACTCCTTAAAAAACAAGGATGGTAGTTTTTAGGACGGAGGGACAAAAGTGTTTTTTTTTTTGGTAACGGGCCAGGAAAAGTATTAGGGGTGGGATGTCATATGTGTGTCTTTATTTAACATAATGTTAAAAAGGTAAAAATAGAGCAACAGTGGTGCTGACATTGTCCAAAAAAATATTATTATTCATGTCAATCAAACAAGCTCAAATTTAACCAAATTTATAATAAATAGTATTAACATATGTCTCTAAATAAATTTATTATAAAAAATACATTTTGTAATAAATTTAATGGTTCTCATTTTGGATTATAAATGTTGGACAATTTTTATAACTTTAGACAAAATTCAAATCATCTGGCTCCTTAGAAACAAGAATTGCATTTTTTTAGATGGAGGGAGTATTGTGTACAGTTTTGTTGATCAACAAAAATATTTTAAATGAATTGTTTTATAGTTGTAAAGTTTTTAGTAGACTATGCTGAATGATGCTTTTAGAATTTTTTTAATCAAACTTCATAAATTATGATGGATAATGTTTATCAGATAATGTGGTCGGTAGGACGGCATCCAGACTTGAGAGCCTACAAAGCATGTTGTCAAAAAAAAAAGACTACACACAGCAAAGTCGTTGTAAAAAAAAGACCCACATGTGACATCCCAGCCCCAAACACTTTCCCTGGTCCGTTAATTAAAACAAAAACACTTTGGCCTGGTTTAGTTCCCTAATTCTCTCCAAATTTCACTATACAAAAAGAAGATTCCCCGTCACATCAAAATATCGGCAAATACATGGAGTACTAAATGTTGATGAAATCAAAAACTAATTGCACAGTTTTGTTGTACTTTGCGAAACGAACATTTTAAGCCTAGTTAGTCAAAATTTAAATAATTTTTACCAAATACAAATAAAATGCTTCAGAAATTCTGATACAGTGTTTTTCTCCCTGTGCTGTAACTAAACGAGGCCTTTCCCGATCAAGGTCGACGTGTCGCTCCAGCATTCCACCTCCATTTGGCCAGTGACGCAGAGGCACAGACCCATGGTTTTTTTTACCGACCGGTTTCCGGTAACCGTCGGCCTCCGGTAGCGGTAAACCGGTCCGGTTTACCGGTAACCGGTCGGTAACCGGCCGAATTCAAAATCAAATTCAAACCCTGCTTCGGTTCGGTTCGGGTCCGGTAAACCGGCCGGTTTGGAGCGGTAACCGGCCGGTTTGACCGGTTTACCGCTCGGTTTGAGTTTGAAATTTTTTTTTCTTTTTTTTCAAACTTCTATATGTATAAATAAATACCAAACGAACTCGAATTTGAAAATTTTTTACACCATTGGCTTCTATAAATCATGAACTATTTTTAGGAATTTTTTCAGCATTTTTTGTTTTTTTCAAATTTTAAATTTGAATTTGGGGGCCTTAACGGGCCGGGACCGGGATTTTTTTTCTTTTTTTTTCAAACTTCTATACGTATAAATAAATACTAACCGAACTCGAATTTGAAAAATTTTTACACCATTGGCTTCTATAAATCATGAACTATTTTTAGGAATTTTTTCAGCATTTTTTTTTCAAATTTTAAATTTGAATTTGGGGAATACCTAACCGGACCGGACCGGAACCGGACCGGTCCGGTTAGGGCGGTAACCGCGGTTTACCGCGGTAAACCGGTCGGTTTTTTTAACCCTGCACAGACCCACACCACACTGCCTCCGCTCTGGTGACACGCATGCACGTTGGATCCGCCACGTGCCGGCGAGACCTGGCACCTGTGGAAGGAAAGTCTTTTTTTTTTTGTTGGGACAACCTTTGGAAGGAAGTCTGGCAGCATATAGGACCGCTGCCTGGAATCTCGAAAACACGGCGATCCACGAGCAGTTGAAGAGCACTGTTCACTCGGTCTCAAAATTTATTTTTCAAACTCAATTTTTTAAAATTTAAAAAATATATTAAGAATATAAAGTGTATATTAGAATAACTATGGAACTTATTTTTATAATGTAAATATATTAGAAGATATAAATATTCATAGTACTTCTATAAATGTACTCAAATTTTAGAAAATGCCTTCTTTGAAAAAAACAAGAAATACAGTTATTTTGGAATGAAGTGAGTACATGATTGAAAAAGCAAACTTACGGGGTGTTTGAATCAAGGAGCTAATAATTAACCTTTGTTTTTTTATACTGATTAGAAAGGCTAAATGTGGCCTAATTCTGGGAGCTAATGGACCAAGAGCCCATAATGAGCTCATGTTTAATCCATTTTCATAAGGTAGGTGGGCTAATTTTTAGCTCTGAGATCTAAACATGTCCTTGGTATGTGTATAATGAAAATATTAGTATGTGTGGATTACCTAGAATCAAATATGGATATGTATTTTTATTTTATATGGGATAAAAGAAAATAAAAAAGGAAACAAGGTAGGAGCTTGATTTTTTTTATGAATTCTCTCCTTTAGGCCTCGTTTAGATTGAAGAAGTTAGAAAATTTTGGCACTATAACATTTTATTTGTATTTGACAATTATTGTTCAATCATGGACTAACTAGGATCAAAAGATTCGTCTCGTGATTTACAATCAAACTGTGCAATTAGTTATTTTTTATCTACATTTACTGCTCTATACATGTGTCAAAAATTGATGTAACAGAGAAAGAGTGAAAAACTTAGAATTTTAAAGTAATCTAAACAAGGCCTCGGTCACTTTTACGGATGCCATGAAAGAGACACCCTACTGGCATGCATGATGCATGGACTTAGTGCTCACAGCTAACCGGTCATCACTCGCTGTAGTATTTTGTTTTTATTTAGTAATAATTATCCAAACATTGATTAATTAGGCTCAAAATATTCGTCTAGCAAAGTACAATAAAATTGTGCAATAGTTTTTTATTTCATCTATTTCATACTTGTACCGGTATTTTAATATGACGAGAAATATTCTTTTTTATTGTAGAATTTTGCCCAAAAATTGAGAAACTAAACGAGGCCTGCTTTGACCAACCTGCATGCTCCGAGACGTCTGTCGTTTGTGCTAGAGAATCCAAATGCTCCGAGACGTCTGTCCTTTGTGCTAGAGAATCCAAACGGAGCAGACAGTACATGTTTGGATGTGTGGGGCCCACCTATGCGCCTCGTAGCGTGGCCTTTCGGGGAAGCTTCGAGGAAAGTGCGCCCGTGACCCGTGAGCGTGCCGCTTGGCCACTACCGGCTCTGCTCAACGAGCACCTCCATGGCCGGCAGGCCGGGGCCATGTTTTTCTTTCGATCACGATGCAAGGAACACGGTTACATTGACATGGATGCGCCACAAGCAGTTCAGCGAGCGCCATCAATTCAACGTTCTTCTGATCAATGCAAAGGAACACGAACACGGATGGGGAATCCGACCAGACATCCTCTAGCTATGCGCCTAGCTACATCGCCGGATTGGCCGCCGCCGCCACCTCCGGCAGGTCGGTCTCGAAGGCCCTGACGAGGTTCCCCAAGAACTTCCGCGTCACTCCGGTAAGGTTAGCCACCTTCTGCCTGTACGCCCTGAACGCCTCCGCCGCAACAACAACGACGGGCGCGTCCGCCGCCTCCTTGCCCTTGCCGTCGCCGAAGAGGTCCTTCCGCTCGAGCTCGGCGGCGGCGTGGAGGCACTCGAGCCAGCGGTTGGCCTGGTTCTGCAGGTCGTCGAACAGCGCGCGCTTGGCCGCGTCGCGCTCCGGGTCCAGGAAGTAGCCGTACGCGTGCGCCCACCGCAGCACGCGCCGCCCGTCCGCCACCTGCCGGTACGCCTCCGCCACGAACGCGAGCGCCGTGGCGGGGACGTCCGCCGCCCGCGCCATCCGCTCCAGCTCCCCGCGCTCCAGCGCCGCCGTGTCCCGCGCCACGCTCTCCAGCGCCGCCCGGTTCGACGCCCACCGCTCGTAGTGGTACAGGTACCGCTCCAGCGACGCCCTGGCGCGCCGCCGCTTCAACCGCTCCTCCTCGGCGGTGGCGGTGCTCGCCGCCGCCGCGGCCATGTCGTCGTCGTCGGCGGCGTCGGCGCCGGAGCGCCGCGGGCGGCTGTCGTTGCAGGCGTAGTGGTTGGCCCCTCCCGCCGGCTGGAGGCAGAGCCAGCAGAAGTGGTGGCCGCAGGGCGGCGAGCAGCGCATGTGGTTGCAGCCCTGGTTCTTCTCGATGGGCCGCCCGCACTTGGGGCACGCCTTGGTGTGCGCCACCACCCAGTTGGCCGTCTCCGCCGAGTCGGAGCTGTTCTTCACCAGCCACGCGCGCACCGTGCCGCACGACACCGGCCGGTGCGCCTCCTCGCCGCACGCCCAGCACACCCCGTGCCCGCACTCGCAGAACACGTCCTTGTCCGCCGCCGCGGCGTCGCCGCCGAGGAACTCCAGGGCGCGGGCGCACCCGGCGCCGCCGCACCACCGCACCTTCCCGCCGCTCTCCTCCACGTACGACCGCAACCAGAACCGCGCGTACCGTGCCCCGTCGTCCGCCGCGCTCCCCAGCACCTCGTCGACGAGCTCCCGGACGACGGGCGCGGAGCAGGACGGCTCCGGGCACCGCAGCGACAGGCACCGCGGGCCGTCGCCCACCGCGGCGCGGACGTACCCGCGCCAGCACCCGTCGCAGTAGTAGTGTTCGCACCCCGCCGACGCCGTCCGCCCGGCCGGGTACTCGTCGAAGCAGATGCCGCAGACGACGCGTGGCCCCGCGCCGCGCGCCGCGGGGACGAGCTCCGGGGGCAGGCCGACGGCGCCGCGCACGCGCGCGTCGTCCGTGAACCACTCCTCCTGGACCCGCCCCACGCGCCACTTGAAGTGGCGCAGCAGGACGGCCGCGAATCCCGCCGGGATCGACAGAACCTCGGCGACCCTCAACGTGTCCGCCTCTTGCCGCGCGCGGATGTCCTCCTCGGTTAGAACGACGTACCTCTGCTCCTCCCTGGCGCACGCCGCCGCCGCCTGGGCGTCGTCGACCTGTGCCTGCTCGGCTCCTTCTTCTTCGCCGTCGTCGTACTCGTACATGTAATCCTCGCCGGCGCCGTCGTCGGCGTCGCAGTCGTCGTACTCGTACATGTAATCCTCCTCGCCGGGGCCGGGGCCGTGAGGCGCTGCCTGAGCATGCCATCCGCAAGCGCCGCCGCTCTCTCCGTCTTCTTGGCGGCGGCCGGAGGTAGGGGTACCATCGCAGATCTTGCGGCGGCGGCTCGTCTCGCCCTTGATGTCGTCGTCATCATCGTCCGCGAAGCTGCTGGCGTTTTGGGACCGCTTGTTGCAGGCACCGGCGGTGCCGGCGCCGCCGCCGCCGTGGTGATCGCTGCTGCCCATGCCGCGCCGCCGGGCCGGGCGGCGGATTCTTGGTGGAGGCTTTGGACTCCTAATCGCGTTCCGTCGGCATGTAGCGGTGTCCTCGTAGTTCCCCGGACTTTTTCCGACGGGCTTTGTTTGGCTTTCCTAGTCCTATAGGATAGGAAGATGGTTTTAATAAAATAAAATATCCTAACAAGTACTACTACGATTTGATGTCCTACTCCTGTATACAATTGGGGTCATCCGAAAATTTGGTAAAATGACACTGTAATGTTTTTTTTTATTCAGAAAATATTGTCTAATTATGATCTAATTAGATTTAAAAGATTTGTCTCGTCTATTTCGTCTAAACTGTATAATTAGTTTTATTTTTTATCTATATTTAATGCTTTATATATTTAAAAATTCGATGTGATGGAGAATATCAAAAATTTTGCAAAATTTTATGGAACTAAACAGGCCTGGATAAAAATTTTAAGGAATTTCCATGTATGTAAAAAACTATAGAAACTTAGGCCTTGTTTAGATGACATCAAAATTCCAAGTTTTTTCACTCTCTCTCTATCACATCAATTTTTAGCCGCTTGCATGGAGTATTAAATGTAGGTAAAAAAAATAACTAATTACACAGTTTAGTTGAAAATCACGAGATGAATCTTTTGAGCTTAGTTGGTCCACGATTGGACAATATTTGTCAAATAAGACGAAAATGGTACTATTTATCGGGTTGAAATTTTTTCAGCATCTAAACGAGGCCTTAGCTCTTAAGTAAACAAATGCTGGTACAATGCATGTCGTGTGCCGCTGGCCGCACACGACACGGCATACGCTAGTGCGGTCCTGGCTGCTGACATTCCCGCGTCCACGAGACAGCCGTTCATTCACGTTCCTTTTTAACACTGTACCCATTAATTTTAGGGAGATGCTATATTCCAGCTGCCCCAATATTTAGATATTTTTTATGTAACAATTTTATATAGAGAGCTAGTATTAGTGAAAGAATAATATACAAGATATAATTTATCATTTTTTAGAACTAAACAATGGTAAAATTGTATGTTGCTTGAATAACAATAAAGAAATCAGATATATGTGATATGAAAAGAGTGTTAATTTTGTAGATAATACTAATATATGTAACGGTAGCTGAAGTAGTACAAAATCTTTTGGAAATACTAGTGTGCTTCATTATAAATTTAAAAAAATAAAGGAAGTACTATTTGCATCCCTAAAAATACATTTATGGTATCAGTGCCCGTTAAAATGGTTTGAGTTAACCAAGTTCAAAATAAATAGTTTTCACATTTATGTCTCCAAATCGATTTATTATAAAAATATATTTTATAAATGATCTGATAATAATATATATTACAAATGTTAATAATTTTTCATAAAACTTGAGCAATTATGAACAACTGCTTTTTTTATACGAAGAAGTACTCCTACTACTCTAGTACATTTAATGTTTTACTAATAGTATTTGTCAAAAAAATGTTTTACTAATAGTAACAGTCTGATAGATGGAGCGGAGAAGGGAAAAAGGCTGTTGACGACGTCATTACCACGGTCTTGTTCGCTTGTCATATCCTGACTTATCAGCCCAAATCAACGGTGATTTTCTCTTATAATAAATTAATATACAGTACTTTAGTCTGACTTTTGAGCGAAACGAACAGCACTTGCTCGGTGCTGCCTTTACAGTCGTCAATCGTATCTTGTATGGATACGGACATACGGTCGTTCTTGCTGACGGATGAAACATGACTCACTGTCTCACTCTCATCAAAGCTGATACAGAATTACAGATCCTGCAGCCAAACCAAGCTATGCTACACATGACATGGCACGCTTCGAGTTTATACGAATCTTATGATACGATTTACCAGTACATTAGCACTTGCTTTCGTCCTAAAATGATATATATAATTCTATTAGGTCAAGAAACTTACTTAAGTTTGATTAAATTTATTATAGAAAAAATATTATTAACATTTATAACATCAAATACATATATTATAAAATATACTATTATTACATGATAAATCTAATGGTACTTATTTGGTAGCGTAAATATGTATTTTCTATATATATTTGATTAATTTTTAAAAAATAACTGACTGCCAGAAAAAGAGAATTGTATTATTGTATTGTTTAAAATAAAAGTTCCCTCTTTGGAATTCGATTCCATAGAAACCCTTTTTCCAATCGTTCAACATCACCATATGTGGAACTGGATTTCTGGGAATTCCTTTTCTAGTTATTTATAGGCTGCTTGTACACGGCCATGGCGCTATCACAACATCACCATCGTTCAACATGTAAGCGCATCAATCCGACGACACAAACGCAGTGGGCCACCAGCATCACTTCGGCTGTCTTGCAGGTCAAAGTACGCGCAGCCGCAGCGCACACATGCACGCATACCAGGCACAAAAGATACTACTGTGCTGTTTGTTCTTATCATAAAAAATAAGACATCGTTTTGTGAAGAACTGTGGAATTATCTTTGCCAGTAGGCTAGTAGCAATAATCTTTTCTTATATATTTACCCCCCAAGGATGAACCCGTTGCATTATTAAGTACACCTTGAATGAAGGACAAAAAAGCCGTGTAATTTGACTTGCTATATATCGTTTGAGCACATTTAAGGGGAAAAGTCTAATTAAACTCCTAACTATTGGTGGTCGTCTATTTTAACACCTCCCCCTCTATATATAAAATCAGGTATTTTACTCTTAAATTATTGAAAATTGTCTAAATAACCTCCTGAGGTTGTTTGTAGTTGATTTCGTCGACGCTGAATAGAAGAATAACCTTTTGACTTTAAATAAATACAAATATAGACTAGAAAAATGTCCCTGTGCGTTGTAACTAAACGTACAACAACTTGTGCAATCACCTAAACGATTTGCAGCTCATTATATTGATTTGTTCAACTATGATCATGTGTTCTAAATTCTAATGCATTTTGGAATCAAACTTCATACCACCACTTGATGCGTCTTGGAATCAAACTTCATAACATCCTTGGATGTGCATGATTATAACTTGTATGAGCGTGTGCTGTGAGTCTAGATCACATGCGGGCCAAGGGGGTGAGCCATTGTGGAATGTAAAAGAAAAGAAGGACAAAAGAGTAGTTTTTCTCTCCTTAATGTTACGTATAGAGTAGGGACGAGATGACAGACTAGAGGGGGGTGAATAGTCCTTTCTAAAACTTAATAGCGTCGGCTAACCGAAATAAATACGAAATTAAAATTATCGGTCTCGCCAAGACTACACCCCTCTATCTAAGTTCACTAGCACCTTATATAGATCCGAATTAGGCAACAAAGGTGCCGGGCTAGGTAGAGCTCACCTAACAATCCTAGCTTGCAAAGTCACACAAACCTATGCAACTAGTATTTAAGCAACCGAGGGAGCTCCTATACAACTAGTGAAGCAAAAGTACAAAGCCACATAAACTCACTAGCAATGCTCAATAACAAGGCTACAAAAGTCAAATTATAGAGCACTAATTACTTAGCTACACAATCTAAGCAATGCGACTAACAAGATTACTAAAACCGAATTAGCCACGCAAGGAAGCTACTTCTATGCTACACAAGTAAGAAGGTAACTAGCAAGCTACACAAGCTAACTAATTCTAAGAGCAACTACACAAGCACAATGTAAATGAAAGTAATACAAGCTTGTGTTTCGCGGAATGCAAACCACCGAGAAGATGATGAAGACAATGTTGACATGGTGATTTTCTCTCGAGGTTCGCTTGGTTGCCACCAAGCTACGTCCCCGTTGTGTCGACCGCTCACTTGGTGGTTCGGCGGCTAATTGGCATCACCCGCCAAGCCCACACATTGGCCACCGTAAGAACCTACCCCAAAAGTGAGGGTAGCTCAATGACACACTCAACTAGAGTTGTTCTTCGCGATTCCCGCGGGGTGAGCACAATCCCCCTCACAAATCCTGCTCCGGAGTACCGCACAATCTTCTTGCGTGCTTCAACAGAGTCACAAGCCACCAAGCCGTCTAGGAGGTAGCAACCTCCAAAAATAACAAGCACCACTGCCTTGAAACGCGATCACCTAGTACCACTCGATGCAACCTTACGATGCAATCGCACTAGAATCGCTCACTCACTCAATCGGATGAACACTATCAAGCAAGAGTGAGTTAGAGGGCTCTCAAGCACTCTCAAGCATGGACACAAAGTCCCCTTAGGTGCTCAACTCCAGCCATGGCCGAGACACCCCTCTATTTATAGCCTAAGGACCAAATAGAGCCGTTACCCCTTCACTGGGTTTTCTGCGATGCGACCGGACGTGCAGGTCATCCTGACCTGACGCACCGGCCAGCATCTGGTCATAGTCCACCATCCACATGTCCTCCAATGTTCAACCCTAGCCGCGTGATCCCAACCACTCTCTGCTGCCCGCACGCGCCAATGGTCAAACGGATGACCGGACGCGCCACGCCAGACTCCAATGGCGGTTGTGTCAAGCCAGAAGCAATGACCTGGCGTGCCACCACCAGATGACCGGACACAGCGTCACGCGGAGTCAGGTCGACTCTAGTAAGGTCTCGAGGAGGCCAAACAATGACCGGACACGTCAGGTTGAACGCGACCTGTCGCACACCTAGCGTCTGGTCACTCTCCGCCTGCCATGCGTCACTGCTATGCCTGTGCCACTGCGTCAACAAACGTCACCGATGATCGGACGCAGGAGCGACACGTCAGGTCACCAACAGGCACTAGCGTCCGGTCATGCCGTAGAGGCAGACCGAGAGCACCACCAACTGACCGAACACGTAGGTCCTCCCGAGGCCAGCGTCACCTCCAGTGACTTGTTTCGCCTCCGTTTTTTCGCCGAGTTGATCTGTTTCAACTCCAAACACTTCTCCTTTGTAAATGTGCCAACACCACCAAGTGTACACCGCCATGTGTATGTGTGTTAGCATTTTCACAGTCATTTTTAAGGAGTTAGCCACTCAACTTGCCATGCCACTCGATCCTAGCAACGATGCAAAGTTAGATCACTCGAGTGGCACTAGATGACCGATATGCAAACAAGTTTGCCCCTCTTGATAGTACGCCCATCTATCCTAAACCCAGTCATCAACGTCTCTACACACCTATGACCGGTGAAATGAAATACCTAGGTTATAACTTTGCCTTGCGCATTCCATTCCATCTCCAATGTCGATGCAACACATGCACCAACATAATCAACAATGATACGATGCACTCCATATCATCATGTGACCATATTGGTTCATCAATCTTAACTTCACTTGCTCTTCACCGTTGCTTCGGTCCATCAGCACCAAGTCATCACTCAACTTGCCCTTCACACTTGTAACCGGTCCGTCGAGCTAGTCTTGTCTTGATCTTCTCCACCTTAATCACATGTCTCCATGTCATGTCTCATATGCAATGAGCTCCTTCATAACATATGTGAGCCTTGCAACAAGTTCAAGCCATCTTTACCGTCATGACATGTATTGCTCACACACATGTACCTGTGGACTAATCACCTGTGTGTCTCACTCAAACACATATTAGTCCACCTAGGTTGTCACTCAATTACCAAAACCAAACAAGGACCTTTCATATAGTTAGATATAGATTATAGGTAGATATAGTGCCAAATTAAAATTACAATCTTTTATTCTGACACCAAACGTAATAATTGTTGGTGCGTCTTATGCAATTAGAAAAGTAACTATAGGGACTTACTAACTCCCTATTTTAATTTTAAGCAAAAAAGGTAAAAAAGCGTATTGCACCAGTTTGGTAAAAGAGCTCCTTAAAAATAATAATTGCCAAATATCCTCTCCAACTCTACTGTCGTTTTTCTCGGGAGATCAAAGTAAATTGGGCGCATGAGTAAATTAAGAAAATAAAAGATTCCAGATGAGAAAAGCGGTAAGAAACAAAAAAAACTATTAAAATGTTTGGTTGGTTAGAAATAGTTCAGAGTTCCCGATGCAAAATTGTTTAGCAAGCTATTATACAAAACTGTTCGAGAAGGATAAAATTTAGATTTGGCTATTTTTCTATTAGCTTGCTAGATATATTTACTTTCAAAAGGAAAACTTGCTAGATCTATTAGTTTAGCAAGTAAACTATATAAAATTCTTGGACATGCTCTTATAGATATGCATATCCACCAAAATCCTCCAATTAATTACTCAATAGTTTTACTAACCAAAAATTGTCCACCAAGACTTCTGTTGAGATTTGGATATATAAAAAGGCAAAATTGTAGACATGAGTCACTTTGAAGCTACAAATTGTTTTGCCACAAAGAAATCTATTGCTTATGCAAAAATCTTCAGACCATCTCCAAGAGTACCCCAAATTTTATTCCCCATCCATGTTTTTTTTGCCAACTCCTAAGAGTACCCCATATTTGACTTCCCAAATACCAAAATTGTGGACCCAGGATGTTTTTTTGGCGGCTTCTTTTCTTTTCGCGCGATCTCTTCCGCGGAACCGCGAACTCCTTCGCGCCGCCGCCATTTGCATGTCCTGTCCGTTGTCTCCGTATAATCCTTGCACAAGAAAACTATTTTTACACCATAAGACATCAGCATATATTGAAAAAAAAGACAAAGATCTGGCCAGCAGCAGCATCTAGGCATCACAAGCTAGTAGCAGCAAAAGTACCGTGCAGCAGCAGCACTACTCGCCGGCCAGCAGCAGCACCATTTGCCGGCCCCAGCAGCAGCAGCAGCTAGGCACCTAGTAGCAGGAACAGTAGCATGCAGCGGCAAGCATAGAACAGCATGTATTGAAACAAAAAAAAAAAGATCTGCAGTGTGCCCATATCTTTCCACCAGGCCATCGCCAACAATCAGCCAATGGCTGGCACCCCTTCCCTGGCCAGCGACCGGGCCTTCCCCTGCAGCATGCACGCTTGACTTGGCTCCGCGTATTTTTACGCACGGAGGAGGCCGGTTTGGCGAGTATGGAAAGATAGAGAAGAGATATGAAATACTCTTAGAGATGGATTTTTTCTCTTTTTTTTCCTAAAAAATATGGATGGAAAAGGGATATGAGACATTCTTGGAGATGCTCTAAGATTTATCTTTTAAGTCGAAAACCACGTACTTCGTTCAATGATATACTAACAGGCCTTTCTTACCGTTACTAGCAGATCTCAATTGGGTACCACCAAAGCACAAGTAGAGAGTACCAAATCTATGCTCACCTTCAAGAATTTTCTTTTTTGACGTAAGTATGGCTAGCTCCAAGTAGGAATATGTGTAAAAACAGCCATACGTATAGTACATCCAAATAATAATGGTATGCTATAAAACAAGGGAATAACTAGCACTAGGATGTCGAACGGACGTGGCTCATGCTAATAGGTGGGAGACCGCACCACACGCGAAAGGAGCCCGCGCTGTCTATTTTTTGCGCCCTACCATGTGGACCCCACACAGCTTCCCGCCCGGACTGTTGTGCTTGCTTTGTTTCATGCACGCACGCAGGATTGCCCATGATGCGTCTATCGTCCTCAGGCACCCACACGGTGACCCCTGGTGGCACCCCAGTAGCTGTAGTAGGCGGTTATGGCAGGTGAGTCCCATTGCAACATGTGCAACACCAGAACTACTTTTGCAACATTCAGATGAAACACTTGCAACATACGTCTGAAACAACTGAAACACTTGCAAACATACGTCTGATTGTCTGTAACACTTGCAAAACAATTGAAACGCATGTGTAGCCATTAAAAACATATGCAACATCTAGATCTACTTTTGCAACATCCAGATAAAACAATTGTAACATACATATGAAACACCTGAGACACTTGAAACATACGCTTGCAACATGCATGTTATGCAACATCTAAGTTTACTTCTACAACATCCAGATGAAACACCTGAAACACTTGAAACATATGCTTACGCTTGCAATATGCGTATATAGCCATTGCAACATATGCAACGTCCAGATGACAACACTTGAAAACATACGTCTAAAACACCTGAAACACGGCATCGCCGGCGGCAACGGTCCATCGCCGCAGGAAGCTCTCGAGTTGGTGGTGGCACGACTCCCTATCATCATGGTGTCTTCGGCCGGCGGTGACATTCTCTTGGTGACACCGGGATGGTGGTGGTGCGGTGAACGCCGCCGCCACGACGGGCAAGGTGGAGTTGGGCGCGGCGCACACTAGTACAGAGACATACTATACAGGCGGGTCTATACTCATTTCCACTGGCGTTTTCCAGCACCGCCTGCGCTGGAGGCCAGTGAAAATGGGACAACATCACAGGCAGTTGCTTTTGAACCGCCTGTGGAAATCCATTTCCACAGGCGGCTCACTTAGTGAACCGCCTGTGTATTACACAGGCGGTTCAAAAGCAACCGCCTGTGATGTTGGATATTTTTATATTATTAAATATATACATATACATTGATATTGAAACTACTAAACCTTATTGGATGATGTTCAAATATAGCAACATGCACTTTAAATATTTCATACATACATTTATATACATCAAAGTTTCGTGCTAACAAACATAAAGTTACAAGAGTATCTATACATCACACATTATATACATCAAAGTTTTCACCCGTTGTCTAATAACTGTCTCGACTAAGTTGAAGCCTACTAATATCTGTGAGCATTCTATACTCTGGGCGTGCTAAGATGCTGGTAGCATCGTGATATTTCCCTTCGCATGGAATGACTTCTTTCAAGATGAATGAGCACAGGTCATCAACTATATTGTATAAAGCATGTTCGGTCATGTGCTTAACCTTTTTTACATCAAATTTCTGGAAAGGAGGTTTATAAACATCATATATTTACACTTGATAATACATTTGCAAATTTAATGTTAGAAATACATACATGACTATTACTTATATTACCTTAGAAGGGTTCTTGATGTATCGTCCGTTCTCTCTCATGAACTCGCACACATAGAATCACCGATCCGAGTGGTTACTTGTGGCACTATATAACGGGAAAGTGGTTATTTACTTGCAACATTGTCCTATGTATTGTACATGTATGATATGTATTCATAAACTTCCATACGTACCAGCCAGTTATGATGTATTTTCAATGGCTGCCCTTGTGTTGATGACTCGCACCTTCCACCTTTAATCTTGTAATACTTATATGCCCTATAATCTCGAATAGAATCACCTTTTTATTCTCAACATCTCATCGATTAAAGTATGCATGCAAAATCTTGACTTACAGCTCTAAGTGCCTCACGAATGTTCCATAGCTTGTAGTCGGGTAATCTGCGGAGTCACATACCAGCACCCGTCCAGGCCTAGGAAAAATCATGAAGCAGATCTAGTGGTCCCTGCACGAATCAAATTTGTGATGCATGTGTGTACTAAAATAATTAATTTGATATATGCAAACTCACACTAACCCAAAGTTGTAGGGGCCACTATGGATTCCCAGTGTTGAAACTGAAGCATTGCGTGTCCTAGGTACAAGGCGTATCTGGCTTCAAACTCCTTCGTAAGTTCTGCTGTTTTCTTCTCCCGTTCTTCACCTTGTAAACCCTGTAAGTCTTCGTGATCATCCCCGATTCTGAATGTGTGCTGCTCCTCATATATTTTCATTAGGTTCAAATACCCAACCCTTTAACTGGCATTAGAATTAGGATTCGGACCGTATAACTGTTGAAACTGAAGCATTGCGTGGCTGCGGCAAGTAGGTCCTATTGCAGCATGTGCAAACACTAGATCTACTTTTGTAGCACCTAAATGAATCACCTACAATATACGTCTGACAGCGGAAACACTTGCAACGTAGGTCTAGAAATACTTGCAAAACACATAAAAAACACTTGAAAGACATTACAAATGTATGCAACATCTAGATCAAAACACCTGAAACACTTTAAACTTACGCTTGCAATATGCATGCATATGCAACATGTACTTGCCGACAACGTGGAGATTGGCGGCGGTGCATAGAGGCGGGGTGGGGCGGCATGGGCGCCGGTGGCACAAGAGGGTGGGTGGAAGGTCTGGGTGTTGAGACGCCCTGGCCATAGAATTTCTGAAATACAAATTATTTGGGTCCTCAACCCCCCTTTTCCTTTCTTTGGCACAAAATATTGTGGTTTCTTTTAAATTTGACGTCATTCAATTCAAATAGCCTTAGTTTAGGAAAATAACAATTGAACTACCCCGATTCCAACTAATGACGAATAATGTGCTCTTTTTTCAGACTCAGGTCCTTATTTTATCTAAAAATCGCCTGGATATCTTTTATTTAAAGAAGAAGGGAGTATTTAATTAATCGTATAGAAAAAGTGTGTATACGAGGTTCAAACTTAATTAACTTTGTCTTCTAATTTTGTCCTATTTTCAACCATAGTCTGTCTAAAATTATATAAACAAGATACCAATAGTTATAGGATAACAAATTTATAACATTTTAACTTAGACGAGATAACTAGTTGTGAGTATCTGCATTGTACTGTGTAATTCTTAAAATTATACATATCCATGATAAAAATAACTACACATATCCTATACATGGTTTTAGTTTGGCCCAGGCCTAGTGCCTATTGTATATAGATGATTTTTTTTTGTGCGACATTAGAGAAACATGTAATTGGCCAGATCATACCGCCAGACCAAGAATTTGTCCATAGACAGCGCAAATTCATGGGTCTTTGCCCACACACACTGCACTAATTATTTTATGGGGGAAATGTCCAAACTACCATTGTCTTCATCCTCTGGCTCCACACTAATATTTGTCGTTGCCACTGCCTTTTCTTCGCCGGTGAGGTCTTCCATGGTTGGCAATTTTGTTGTTCGTTTTTCTAGCAAATCTTGCGCAGCAACAGCGCTATTTTCGTGCCCGAGAAGAGCAGCCGCGCCACATGGAAGCATCACCGCTGCTATGAAATTGACACGCGAGCACTACACCGGCGAGATAAGAGCTCATCGTTGCCTCGTGCAAACCCAGCAGCGGTGTGGAGAGCTAGAGGCCAGGGCCAAGGTGGCCGCCGCCGCCAGTGCTGCAGGGTTATTAGGGGACCAGAAGGAGGCACGGGGCGGCTCTGGTGGCTAGCTGGCAGCGGAGCCGTGGCGACCAGAGCACGAACGGAGTAGGTACCGGCAGCAGCACTGAGGCCCAGAAGTTGGGGCCAGGGTGGCCACCGTTGGCGACGTTGGGGCTCTGCTGCTGCGCGAGGGGGGCTAGAAAAACAAACAACCAAATGGCCGGCCGTGGAAGACCAAGAAAAGGAGGAACCGGAGGTCAAAGATGAGGGTAGTTGAACATTTCTCCTACCTTCTCTCTCCCGAAATCTTTGACATGATTAAATAATCGGTGCAGTGTGTCTGAAAAAAACCATGAATTTGCGGTGTCTTTAGACAAACTCTTGGTCTGGTGGTTTGATCTGGCCAATCACATTTTCTCCCGTGTCCCATAGCAAAATTCACCTTGTATATATGTATATATGTATATATGTATATTTGAAGACTCCGGAATAAGAGTGATGGAGTAATTCCAGTTTCTTCTAGCGGGTATCATATATGAGTATCCTTCTGCTCGTCATATTCATATTTTTCGTGATGTCAACTTTGTCGAGTCTTATCCTTATTTGCACTCACCCATATCAAAATCATAATATTTATGTGACTCTATTTCTTTCCTTTGCTTACCTCCTATGTATATTTACGCACCCTCATCTTCCTCATCTACTTCACTTGTGGATTCTGTCACACCTTCACTTGATATTCATATTTCCCACAATCTTGATGTTTCTTCACAATTTAATTCCTACACATCCTCCCTGTGTTCCTTCAAATCCTAAGACACCTACTAGTATTCCTAATCCTAAGGCCAGTAGATGTTCCTTCCTGTGATTCCTCTCTTCTGGTTTAGACCTGCATGACAATCTTAGAAATGGACCCACCATTCTTAAGCTCGATAGGCTTGGTTTCCTCACTGTTGGTGTTGTTAGTGAACCTTCTTCATATTAGGAGGCCACGTGTATTCCCGACTTCTAGCTTGGGACAAGGATATGTCTGAAGAACTTGCAGCTTTGGAGTGCACTAGTACTTGTGAGGTGGTTCCTTACATGCACATGTTGTCCCCGTTACATGCAAATAGGTGTATAAAGTTAAGGCCAAAGTTGATGGATCAATCAAGTGATACAAGCTCTCTTAGTTGCTCATGGTTTTCTGCATTCTTATGCAGTGTTTGACAAGGTGACATTCCACGATCGCCTAGGCGCTCTTATGGCTAGTCGACGGGGTACCGCGGAGCTTAATGGTACATAGGCGCGGTGCCCATCGGCTGTGGCGGCAAGACAAGTCGTCCCATGTCTCTACGTGTAGATCCATGATGGAAGCGATCCTGAGCAGTGGGGGAGAAGGCAAGGGCGATGAGGGACGTGCAGGATGTGGATGTGGATGTGGATGTGGACGACAAAAGCTGGTGCTACGGATAGCGACAAAGATGGTAGACACACAGTCACGGTGGCAGCGAAGATGGCAAGCGTAGCCTGGAGGAGGCGGATGGCATTGGAGGTGGCAGTCCTAGCCTAGAGGAGGCGAACAGCAGTGGAGATGAAAGGTAGGCATAGAGAAAGAAGATTCAGGGACTCAGGTGCATCGTGCTTGCGTTTGGGAGGAGGCAGATGGATAAAGTAGGAGTAGATAAGGTGGGTGGGGCTCTTTGATTGGATTTCCGGTCCAACTTTATGTGCACATTTCTCCTATTTTTTATTTTTATTTAAGGTAATATATACATGTGTGTAAAAATCCAGGAACCACCTTGTAAATGACTAGGTGCGCCTTGTCTTCCTAAGCACTAAGCGGAGGTCACTGCCTATACAGTGCCTAGCTCCTAATGCAATCTCGGCACCTTTGCTCCTATTGCTCATATGGCTACTGCTCGAACTCTAATTGTTGTGGACGCCATTATCATGGAATATCTATATGGTAGATGTCAAAAATGTTTTTCTTTATGGTAATTAATTAATTTACATGAAGTCTATAGGCAACCAGCCTCAAGTGTTAAGCAACCTCGAGCATGGCTTGAATTGTTAAGGCTGCTAGTTTTATTCCTAGTGATCATAAGCCTTCACTATTTATCCATGTTTCCGAGCATGGGCACAGAATCCTTTTGCTTCATGTGGATGATACGCTGATTGCTAATGATGATAATTAATATATTGCCTTTGTAAAGGTGCGTCTCCATGAACAATTTGTTGAAAAATAAACTTAGACACAAAAAAGATCTTATCGTAAACTAAATATGATCACTAAGGTAACATAGTGTGGAAATCTTAATAAGCAAATTCCCCGTTACACGAGAGAAAAAATTGATATAGAAGACGGTAAATTTTGATTTCAATATCGCCAGACCAATAGAATTCCCCTAACTAATAAAATGATCCAAACTTATATGTATATAGGAGATTCTGTCCATGTATGAAATGACAAGAACACATAATCAAAATAAAGCAATACTGAAACATGAATGAATGCTTAAGGCGATTAAGATACTCTGATGATGGAGCAAAGGGAATAATTCATCCATCCCTGAATTGCTAGCTACTTTTCACTGAATTGAACTCTGGCAGGTCAGTTTCAAACGCTTTCACGAGGTTCCCAAAGTAGTTTCGAGTTACTTTGGTGAGCTTCACGAGCTGTTCCTTGTAGGCCCTGTACATCTCGTTCATGGCGGATCCGCCTTGGCCGCCGCCGCAGAACTTCATCCTCTCCACCTCGGCGGAATGGTGCAGGTCTTCCAGCCGCTGGTTGGCGTCGTCCTGCAGCTGGTCGAGCAGGTTACGCTTGGCCGCATCACGCTCTGGGTCCAGGTAGTACCCGTACGCATACACCCAGCGCATCACCCGCCGGCCATAGGCGATCAGCTCATAAGCCATGGTCAGGAACTCAAGATCCTCCACCTGGATTTCCAGCGAGGCCGCCATCTTCTCGAGCGCCGACCTCTTCAACTCGTCCATGTCCGCGAGAGCTTTCTGCAGCGACTTAGCGTTGCCTGCCCACCGCTCGTAGTGGTACAGGTACCTGTCCAGCGACGCCTTGGCGTGCTGCTGCCGTTGCTGTGCAGCGTCCATGTCACTCTGCTTGTAGCTCGAGCAGCTGGACTGATGCGGCCACGGGTCCAAGCAGAGCCAGCAGAACTCGTGGTGGCAGGGGGGACGGCACGTCATGTGGTTGCACCCATGGTTCTTCTCGATCGGCCGGCGGCACATGGGGCAGAGCTTGGTGTTGGTCAGCACCCAGTTGGCCGTCTCCGAGTCGGAGACGTTCTTGGCCAGCCACGCACGCACCGTGTCGCACGACACCGGCCGGTGCGCCTCCTCGCCGCAGCTCCAGCAGAAGCCGTGCGTGCACTCGCAGAACACGTCCGTCGCGTCGCCGGCGCAGCCGACGAACTCCACGGCGCGGCCACAGCAGCGGCCCGGGCACCACTTGATCCTGCCGCCGCTCTCATCCACGAACGACCAGAGCGCGAACTGCGCGTATCGGGCCTTCTCCTCGGCGTCGGCCACCTCGTCAACCAGCTCCCGCACGACGGCCGCCGAGCAGGACGGGTCGGGGCACTGCAGTGATAGGCACCGTGGGCCGTCCTCCACCGCCGCGCGGATGTACCCGCGCCAGCACTCGTCGCAGTAGAAGTGGGTGGAGCACGCTGCGGACCTCGTCCTTCCGGCTGGGAACCTTCTGAAGCAGATCGCGCAGACGAGGCGCTTGCGGCTGAGCGCCGTGGGCACGAGGACGCCGCCGTCCGCCGGCAGGCCGACGGCGTCGCGGATGCGCCGGTCGTCGGTGAACCACTCCTCCTGGACGCGCATCGCTCGCCCCTTGTAGTGGCGCAGCATGACGGCGGCGAAGCCCGGTGGGATGGACAGCACATCGGCGACCTCGGCGATGTCCGCTTCCTGCCGCGCGCGGATAGCGTCCTGGCTCAGAACGATGTACCTCTCCTCGGAGCGTTCGATCGCCTCGGCGCCATCGACCTCCGTCTCCTCGTCATCGTCGCTGTAGTAGTAGATCAAATCCTCAACGGTGCAGTCGCCGTTGTCGTCGATCTCGTCACCGTTTATGTTGTAATCCCCCGTGCCGTTGCCGGCGCCGGTCTCGCCATCGTTGTAGTCCTCGTCAAACCGGCGTCTCTTGCCGGCGCCGATCTCGCCATCGCCGTAGTCGTCCTCGTCTACCCGGCATCTCTTGCCGGCGCCAAACTCGCCATCGCCGTAGTCCTTGACGTCGTCAACCCGGCATCTCTTGCCGGCGCCATTCTCGCCATCGCCGTGTCTGCTTCTCGTCTTCCTGACGGAGCGGCGGCCCTTACCGCCTCCGGCTGTCGACATGGCGCGCCGCGCCGCCAGGGTCACCGGCGAATGGTTAGAGTTGCGGGTGCCATGCATGCGGACTCTCCTAAAATATTGTTGACCAGAGGATTTTGCTTCCAAACAAACTCTCGTGCATATCGTTATGATTTGGAGAAACCGATCAGATTTGTAACTAAATTATTGCATTCCCCGCTTTGACTTCCGAAAATTCTTCGAGCCCCTGGATCCACGACATCTATACCTAGGATTGGTAAACTCAAGAGCATTATCTATTGTTTAATTAGTAAGTATAAAGTTTCAAAAATTACTAAGTACTCCCTCCGTCCCAATGAATGTGCAATTCTCGCATCCCGAGAAATCAGCCATCGCAAATTTTGATTAAAATTATATAAAAAAATACTAACTCTTATGAGACAAAATAAGTACCGTTAGATTGGATATGAGATATATTTTCATAATAAATTTATTTCGAGGCATAAATGTTAGTATTTTTGCTATAAATTTGGTCAAAGTTGACACAGTTTGAACGACACGTTTCCCATAATTGCACAATCAACCGGACAGAGGGAGTATAAGATCATGATCCGAGCATATATTAAAATATTTGGATAAATTTTTTGAAAAATTGCTTGTAAACTTTTTATAAAGTCTAATAGATCTCCTTAATTAATTTTAAAAGTCTGAGTTACCTTCCTCGTGGCTGACGTGACGCCACGTAGGATGGTTGACGTGGGTGACTTACCAAGACCGCTCAGAGGTGTAAATCATAGGGTTTCGATAATTTAGATGGTTTCAATAATTTGAGGTTCTGATTTCTAGTTGAAGGAGGTAAATCCCTAATAGTTGAATGGGGCTAGAAGGACTTTTCCTTTTTACTATGAGTAGTAAGTATGAAACAAGTTTATTTGATCAATGGAAGCAGTTGTGGGGAGCCTTGCGTTTCTTGTTGGGTTGCCATTTCCTAGAGCCTGATGGTACGGTGGATATGGGTCTTCAGAATGTCAGAGTCTACCTTAACCTTAAGGTTGAGAAAAAGGTTTTGGTTCTAGCATGCATTTTTTTTGCGATTACACAACAACGCAAACACTTACAACACACACTCATCCCTATAAACGCAAGCATGCAAACCTACCCCTATGAGCATATTCGAAGACTAGGCTGGCAAATCCTCGAGATTGACGAAGTCACCACAGACGCCTCGCTACCGACAGGAATGTCATCTATCACTGAAAGTAAAACGCTATTAAAACCTGGCAAATTCACTCCCATAGAAAGTCAAACTCATGATTTGAGATGCTACTGAGCCTCTTGTAACCACTAGGCTACATGCCCCTTCGCTCCGTAAGCATTTTTTAGTTAAGTAGAGAAAAAGTTTGCAGCCAAAGGTATTAAAAAAGTCCTTTTGACCCCCTCAACTTTTGGGATAGTCCAATTTACCCATTTCATTTACAAAACCAATTGGTTAACCTCCTTCAACTTTTGAAACCATTTGTTTTTGCCACTATAGTCGATTTTGATGGTGATTTTGCTATGTGGCACCACCTTAGTGGGCGGTAAATCATGTTAAAAGTTTAGAGAGGTAAATCGGGCTAGAAATATTTTTAAAAATCTGAAAAATTATAAAAAATATTCAAATATTTTTAAATGAAAAAATTGCAACTAAAAATCATAAAATTTGGCTTACTCTTAGAAAATCATATAATTGTTTAAACTTGGAACATTATGAAAGAAGCTACATTTTTTTCTAAAATCATGCTGCATCTTATGATGTGTAGCTTGAATTTTTTTGAATCTTGATGGACTCGTTTTGGTTCTTATTAGCTAGAAGCTATCGTTATATATTGTAATTGGATGACGTAGATCATATCGTTCGAATTACGTAAAAGCACCAACAGAGCGTCATTACGAACTATAGGATTTTCAAAGTAGTCGTGTTAGCTTGAGTTGATGCATGCACCCTGCCATATATGCTTGAATGCACCCTTCGTTTAATATATTTAATTAAGCTTTACAGATTATTGAATTTAATTAAGTTTCCCCAGAGCTTCTACGTAGTCTAGACAATCAACACGTTTAATTGTAATAGATAATACAAGGGATTGTACTAGCAAATAAGTACCAAAATGAGACCACCAAGTGTCAAGCAATTTCGACTAGGCACCATAAGATAGAGCATTATATTAGAAAAAACGGAAATCGATTTCATAATTTTTAAGCTAAAACAAAATTTATATGAAGCTAAATTTTATGATTTTTTACTTGCATTATTTTTTCCATGTAAAAACATTTGGATAAAATTTTAATTTTTTTTTATAATTTTTTGGATATTTTTTAAATAAGTCTGATTTGCCGCCCTGAATTTTTATAACTAGTTAGTCACAAAAAAAAAGAATTTTTATAACTAGTCCAATTTACCTCCCTCTGATGTGGTGCCACATCAGTAGTATCACCATAAAAATCTAAAAGGTTGTTAAAAGTTGAAGGAGCTCAAAGAACCGGTTTTATATTGTTTTTTTAGGGGTACAACCGGTTTTATAAATGAAGGTGATAAATCGGATCACGACAAAAGTTAGGGTTCATCGGTTGTGCTATCGGATTGGGCCTGATGTGCATATGGGCCAAAGCAGACTAAACGTGCATGCATGCACACGCGGGCCGGGGCTGCTATTTTAATTTAAACAAGGAATATATTATTTTTGTTGATGATCATATATAAAAAGTATAGATATATGGAAATGGAATCGTATATCATATTTTTTTAAAAAATGACCATACGTAAGATAGATTGCGAATTCCAATCAATGAATAATCCTTCTATATATTTTTCTTACCATAACATTCAGATCCTTATGGTCCTACATTTACCATACGCTCCAACGATCCACGGAGTCTATATATATAGGTACCAAAGACTAATGCAGACGACGAGTAGAACACTGCCAGCACCACCCGTACGTAGCCAAAGGGCGGCGATGGACGTGACGTTCTACACGAGGAGGGACGGGAAGGTGGAGGAGTTCACCCTCGAGGTGTGGTACTTGGCCACGGTAAAGGAGATCAAGGAGCAGATCGGCAAGCGTAAGGACGTCCCGGTGGCCTCCATGCAGCTCTTCCTCGGCGGCACCGAGCTCATGGACGCCAAGAACACGGAGGACTACTCCATCCTGCAAGGCTCGCGCATCCGACTCGTCTACTACGATGAGTGATGATGATATGTGAGATATCGATCCTCTAGCTCCATCGCACCATATATATATCTAGAGGATGGATATTTTTATTTATAAATGTCATTATATATAATAATAATGATGTACCGTTACGTGCCTCGTCTCGCGCTTGCTTTCGTTTGTTCCTGTGCTAGAATAAACTTAATGAAAACTATATATATACTGGCTTACCAAGAATGGCCATTCATCGTCACGGCCGTCCGATTCGATCTTGTTCTTCGTTTATTGGCGCACGGTGCGCTCAACGGTCGATTTTCTCGTGTCGATAATAGTATCTTCTTCGGTTTGAGGAATGAATCCAGCTAATCTCTTGTTTTGTTCTGCTGTTCACTTGTGATACTGGTCGAATTTCTGACTAGCAGCCGGCCAGCTTGGGGAATGGGGATGGAGATGGCAGTGCCAGTTGCCACGGTGGGGGTCGCTGTGGGATGGGCTGGGTAGAGCTGGGCTTTGATTTCGGCCTTTGGTGCCTGTATGGGCGCAAGCAACCTAACTTGCAAAGCATTTGTACGCAAACACGGGCCGGGCTGCTTTGACCAGACACCATCTTGCAAAGCATTTGTACTGCTTCTAGCTATCACCCTCAAAACGGAGGTGGTCCCTAGGCGCCCGTTCCCTCCCAACATATCCCCACGGCCGCGCCCATCCCACCGACACCACCTCACTCGTCGTCTTCTTCTCTTCCGCATGCGGCAGTGAGGCAGGGGCCGTCGAAATCAAGTTGGAGCGGGTTGGCGTCGGCGCGGACCAGAGCAGAGTGGTCGTCCCTAGGCGGAGCGGCTCGACGGCGAGCCGGTGAGGATAACCCAAGTGGGCCACGCCCTCAGCACGCTGGCGACACCAGAGCCCACCCTTGGCACACCGGCGAGGAGGACCCCTCGCTCGTCCCCACAAGCCATGGCTAGAATCAGGAGCTGGATTCGCTGGATCCGGCCAGGCTTCACCAGAATCGCGCCCATCCCGACCTTGCCGGACCTAGATTCGCTGATGTGAACAGGGAAGAACGGGGAAGAAGATGAGAGAGGATGTAGGGGTATTGTAGTCTTTTGCATGGCCACACGTATCCTGCTCTGCCCACTTCTCAGGCCGTGGCCATGGCCGACCGACCTGACTTGTCACGACACGATGTGGTACGGTTCACGGGATGGTTTTGCCACTTAAGTTGTTTGATGACAAGAGTTACAGAAGTTTCAGAAGTTTTAGTTCACTATGACGGGAGTTTTCTCTATAAGCGTCTCTTCTACTTCGTCTTCTCATCTTCTGTGCTACTGGCCTCGAGGCTTGATCGGTTCTGATCCCGAGAGACTTCTGGTCTTCTCCAGGAGTGGGCAAGGTAAGAGACTTATCTTGGCATTCAGTTCGGTCTTCTTGCGCAAACACTTTTCCTCGTTGTCTTTGCTGCAACCACAACTTACCCCATCCCGGTTCCTGTGCGCACAGGAATAGGGACAGGCCTCCGAAACCAGGATGTCTTCGTGTTCATCTACTCGGGTAAAGGCTAGCAATCAGGTTTTTGAGGAGTGTCTACAAGAGACGGGACTGCTCGATCCACGGCTTCCAGCGACGACAATGATCCACGACTTCCTCTACTTTGCATTCAGTGGTGATCTGCTTGGCACTGCAACTCTTCTGCAAAGCACCAAGCCGGATGACTACAACAACATGCGCTTTGTTGACTATCGTAACCAGCTTTGGTGCTGCTGGGTATGCTACTCCTGATGTGTTCTTCTATTCTTTATGATCAAGTCCATGATTAATACCATGTTAGCTGTCACGTTTGCGACTAGATCTCACACACACCTTTCTGATGTCACCAACATGTTAATGTTTTTCTAGATCAAATTGCTACTGAATTTACCTAATTTTCTAACAGTGTATATTGCAGAGTTGGGTTAGGACCTCCTGTTTTATTGGCCATGCATGAGATTCGGTAGTATACTGAAGGAAAATAGGAATTTTAATAGGAGTGGTACGAATGAAATTGTTTTACCCACTTTCGTATATTTTGTTACCTTTTTTTGTTGAGCATTCCTTTACCATTTCCGTGTTGGCTGCGCCCTAAAACGCAGGGAAATTTTGAACAAACGATCCGTAATCTGGAGTTCTCCTTCTCTTTCGAAAGTCCTACTCATAATAATGACGTCAATATAGCGATAGACTAGTTCGCCGCACGTGCTGCAGCTCTTAACACTCCAACGGGAAGATAACTTCCCAGAAAGTGTAGGCATCGAACTCTGCAGTGCACGTAGCGTACCGGAGAAACTGATGACTACAGCACATACTATACGTTGCGTGGCACATGGCACGTCTGCACCGATGCTGCACATACGCAGTTTCAGAATCGTAGAAACGGCCACAAGAAGCCACGGCGTGGTCGTCGTCGTCCACAGACACGTACACGTAATAACGATGGTCAGAGTATATATATGTTAATTGGTCGCTAATTTTTACACGGGTCTAGATCGTTAGTCTACAGCTGAAAACCGGCCTGATGATGGCGACTGGCGCTGGTGGCGTTCTGCTATGTAGCCGATGATTGACTTTGACTTAGTCTGGCTCCGCGAACGCGTCCGGTCCAGCAATAGACCTGTTCGTATACATTATTTCCAGCTGCTGCCTATAAAGCCTACCGAACAGAGCTCATAGTCCTGCTGCCTTTCTCTCTGAACTCATCGTGTTGTTGTTGAGCGTTCACGTACACAACATGAGTGGTCTTAATCCTGCTGCCATCTTTGGCATTGCGATAGCCGGGATGGTGTTATTGGTAGTCATAGCGATGATCCAAAGGTTCGTGTGTGGCTACAGCGGAGGTGGAGGCGGACATGGAGGAAAAGCAGGTCACCATGGTGGTATGGATGGCGGTGGTGGCGGTGGACTCGAAGACGGTGGAGGCGGGGGCGACTGGTTCGGCGGTGGGGGTGGGGGTGATGTTGGTGGTGGCGGTGGCAGCGGCGGCGGCGATGGTGGTGGTGGCGGCGGCGGTTGTGGCGGTGGTGGTGGCGGCGATGGTGGTGGTGGCGGCGGCGGTTGCAGCGGCGATGGTGGTGGTGGCGGTGGCAGCGGCTGCGATGGTGGTGGTAGCGGTGGTGGCTTTGGTGGCGGTGCTTGTTGACTATGTGTGTATGTCTGCTAGATCATATATACACGGCTCTCTGTGCTGTTATCATTTTAATATCATCGGATCCTTGCTATCCGTGATATTAATTTGCGTTCATTAATTAGTTGTTAACTGGTTGCTGGTTTTTATCAGATTTATGTAATACAAAATTACGAGTTTATACTCTAGTATGGTTCGTTCACAAGGTTAAATGCTTGATTCCTCTGCTATTTTTATTAAATCATCAAGTGTTGCGGTGGTGCCAATCTACTATCTACTATGTTCTACCTTAACTAAATAGGAAAAGAACACTAACAGGTTTATCTGCAATCTCATCAAGTCACGTCACCACCTAGGGTCCACTTCTCTCTGCCTTCTTCGATGCAACAAAGACCATTTCGTCTCTTCTCTTCTTGGAGTTGTACCTTCCGGCACCTATTCTCCTTCTAGCATGTGAACGGACTGCAACAAAGACCATTTCGTCTCTTCCCTCCTTGGTGTTGTACCTGCCGGCACCTATTCTCCTTCTAGCATGTGAACGGACTAAAAACTGATCCAAACGCTACCACACACCAGCAAATGAACAGGCACTCATCACTCGCTTATCCCATTAGCAGTGTGAGTAAGACCAGTCCCAATGGGTTTCATAGAGTTTCGTGGGCATTAAATATGCTAATATAACACTATGTTGATGAAGAGAGAGATGACAAAAGTTTTATGGGAGTAGAGAGAGTTTCATGAGGATGAAAATTTTTGTATTGTTTTCAAAATATGTGTGTTGAAAAACTATGACATAAAATCCCAGCGCTGGTCTAATTGCATATGAAAAGTCGTCCAGGACCTAAACAGTCTATTGGTCAGATTTATAAGCTACTGACAGTAAAAGTTTGCTGCAGTCAGCGTTGGCTTTTGCAGGATCTAGCACTCGATTTACGGCCTGTTTGGTTGAGCTGTGGTTCTTGGAAAAGTTGTGAGCTGTGGGTAGTGAAAAAGTTGTTGTGGGTTGTGGGTTGTGAGAAAGCTCGGAGCCATTTGATTGAACAGATGTGGCTTCTTGGAAAAGCTATTGTCAGCAAGTCTCACGTGTGATCCGACCCCATCTGTCAACCAC